>JAODAL010007592.1:0-123963 GCA_025379985.1 Phyllomedusa bahiana
AAATATTGCCAAATACACTTTCTTTCCGGCACTTTTTTTAATCTGGGGGTCATGCAGGTTTTGAGGGTCATGCTGTAGTAAGGACAGTATTCAATGCCATTAAAACTAAAAGTGGTTCAAAACTCCTTTTTTTTTCCGGCCTTTTTTTTTTTAATTTGGGTCCAACGGGTTTTTGGGGGTCATGCGTGGCCCAGGACAGGGCATAGTCAATGCCTTTTCAATTAAAATGGTTGTTCAAAGACTCCTTTTTTTTCCGGCCTTTTTAATCTGGGGGTCATTAGATTTAAGGGCAGCTGCGGCCCAGGACGGCATAGTCGATGCCATTCAACTAAAAGGGGAGGTTCAAAAAACCCTTTTTTTTTTTTTTTTTTCCCACTTTTTTTAATCTTTTTTGGGGGTCATGGGGGTTTTGGAGTCACTGTGGTATAGGAAGGGATAGCAATGCCAGTTCAACAAAAAAAGAGGGACAAATAAACTGCCTTCCGGCCACTTTTTAATTTGTGGCATGCGGGAAAAAGGGTCTGCTGGGTACAGGACAGGGATATGAATATCCTGTGATTTTTTTTTTCCGGACTCTTTTCCTAATTGTCTTGCCAAGAAGCATTATACATTTTGCTGTTGTATGTTTAATTCCACTTCCCCCAGCCCTGTTTGGGTTAAAATGAGTGTTCCCTCCCATAGACTTTAAAAATGGTTATCGGCAAAAAACTGTTATCCATGGGAATCCAGATAATTGCCGATATCGACTATCGATCCGATAATGAATTACACAATCCTCTTTCCTAAACATACCCAACCCTTTTCGGGGGGTTTGCTGCAGCTGGTAATTTTAGGAGGGAAAGGGGACCAACACCATGGCCCTTTCCCACCTGATAGTACAGCTGCAGCCCTTTTGGTTTTACCTTTCCTCATCTTGCACCCCAAAAATTTTTTGGGGTCATGTATAAAAGGTTTATGCCATATTTCTTTTTAAAAAAGAACAAATTTTTTTTCGCAAGTGTAAAAGGCTAACCATTTCCCATGATACTTTAAAATATTTAATTTCAGTGGAGTGATTAATGGGGAAAGTCTCTATAAACCTACAAGGTCCTGTCCCTAATCAGCATTACCCTCTTTTACTACATTTACTCTCTCCCAACCCCTAAAGTACTCTGTACGTTGATGGGGCAACATCCCAAACAGCTGTCTACAGATGAATATAGGTTGGTTCAATCCCCTTTAAAAGTGCCCAAATCTCAAAGAGTTGGGTGGAATCAGGAACAAAACACGAATAGGTGGTGCTACGAGTCCCCAGAAAATCTGGCGCATTTTCAGACTTCAGTTTAAAATTTAAACCCAAGAGGGGGAAAGTAAAAGGATTTTTTGCCAGATTTTGGAAAAAACTGCTAAATATGTTTTGCCACAAAAAAAATCACCATCCATAAATATGATAGTATCCGATAAATGCTATAAATAATGTAACTCTACTTACAGATTACCAAAAGGGAAATATTTCCCATATTTCCCAACTATCATTCCATTTTTATACAACACTATCACAATAAAACTTTTAATAAAGGACCAATCAAAAAAGTATTAAAAATCAGCAAGGCGTAGGATGTGTATCTGAATAAGTCATATTTGAAATCAACAGCCGTCAGTATAACACACCAAACAGGACCAATGTCTGCAGTATACTATTCCTAAGTAGAAAATATACTACACATATGCCTATACTAAAAGATATTTAACACTGCATCCGACATGTTTGACTGCCTGACACAACGTCTTTTATGGGGGAATAAACCAAAAAATAAAAAAAAAGAATTAAAACCAAACACAAAAAGATAAATGGATTCCTCCCAAATTTCCCAAATAAAAGGGGAGTTCCCCCGGGTTTTCGAACGTGGGTAGGGACTGTTTTTTTTGTTATTTACATTGAATTTGTAATGTAATTTTGGGGAAAAAATAAAACTTTATTTAAAAAAATTTAACAAGCAGAAAAAAGGGTTTTTTTTTTGGGGGAAGGGCAGGAGAAGGGGTTTTTAAAAATTTATTTAGTTTCTTTTTCCCCTGTTAAGAAAATTTCACCTCATGACTCTGTGGCATGCTGGGACTTTTTCGTTTCGGAAAACTACAAACGCTGTTTAAAAAAAACAAAAGTGCCAGCAGGGGGGCCCAAAATCCCCCCGTTTGTAACTAGGGGACAGTTTTAAGTCGGAACGATGTAAGTCAGGGAATTTCCTGTATTTCCAACAGTAAAAATTGTTTCCCTAGAAGGGGGTTTTTTTATGAAAAAATAAATTTTTTTAATTTTTTTAAATTAAAAAGCATTAAAAGTAAAAATTATAAAAACCCGTTCCAAAATGGGAAAAGGGGCAAATATATTTAAGACTTTTGGGAGAAATAAAACATCTTAGGGGAATTTTTCAAAAATGTTTTAAAATTATTTTTCCCTGTATTTCGGCCCCCATTTGGGCCCCGTATTGCGCTTTTTTAAAGTGGCAAATGTGCGCCCGCCAAATTAAAGGTAAATTTATAGCTCTCATAAAGTGCCCGAACCCAACCCTTTATCCCCCCGCACTAAAAATAAAGATCGTAAAATTTAAAGCCGGGGTTGGGAAAAATTTACCAAATTTTCTTACCCGCCGCGACAATACAATTGTTTTGGGCGCCAACCCTTGCCCCCCCCCCCCTGTGCTTTGGAATTACGCACTGGTTCCAAAACACACAGCGTATTGTGGCATGTACTATACGTGCCGCAATAAGCCGTGTGAACATAGCCTTAAAGGGGTTTTATCATTTCATTCAATGGTCTTCAGAATAAGGGGACAGTGAAAACAAGCAACTTTGCAATTAGATGGCATTAGCAAAGCTGTCTTGTATTCACAGTTTTCCCCTTATCTAGTTTTTTTTGTTACACTGATAACCAGTGTGGTTGGGAAACCCCCTTTTCCTCCCTTGCATTTCACTAACTGAGAGCTCATTACATTCTGTACAGCCCCTGGTCATATTCATGGAGCGAGCATTCCTATGTCTCTCACTCAGGGACCGACACATTTTCACTTTATACAGGCAGAAGAAACAGAATTACACTGAAGGGCTTACACAATCAGGAAACAGCACAATTTGTGTCAAACCCTGCCTGACTCAGAGTTAGGGCCGTAGCATTTTCCCTCTCCACCCCCAGCAGAAACAGACTGCACCAGATTCTACAATGAGAAAACATAACAGTTTTGTCCCGGTGCCTAACTCTCCTGCAAAAGAAAGTGAGATCTGTGCCGTTCATAGAGCATCTCCAGCTGTGAGATGAGAAGGGTTCAGTTGCTCAGTCTAGATTGAATGCAGCCTGTGGTATGTATACAGCTCTTACAAAATAAGAGTGATAGGGAGAGACAAAGTGACATGTGGACTCAGAGAGGGGTGGGGGGGGGGAGGGATCTCGGGAGCCAGCAGGAATAGTGAAGGGGGGATGATGTCACCCAGCTGGGAGGGGAAGAAACGCCCCTGCATTTCTGGAGTTGAGAAGCTGGGAGCAGTATGAATCAGCCGAACTAAGGAAGCGATACATCCCCTTTAAGGGAAAGTGTGCAGGAGTATAATGCTGCAATATATTAAGGCTTAATAAATGTGCAGCACCTTTCAGTGTTTGTACAGCCTGTCTAAAAAAAAATGTGCTTAATTTGCGCAGACTTTTAGTTGTGTTGGGCATAATAAGACCACACGCTTCTCATTAATAACTGCAGCCCACCAAGTATCAGTGCCGTCTCAACTTCCTCTGGGGTGTGATGTAACGTAAGACCTGACATTGTAAATACTTTAATATATTTTAAGGGTTAGTTTTTGGCTGTCAGAGATCTGTCAGGAATACAATACCAAATGTGATATATACTGATAAAGGAGATTAAATTGTGTCCATGTGTAGGTGCTTAAGATAACTGCATTCCTCACATATCTCCAGCTAGCCATAAATAATCACCACTTTATCCCCACAGCAGCCAGTAACGTTCTAAGGTGTCAGATCTGTTCATGTTGTGTTATAAAATGAGGATGCTCAGAAGACCTTGAGGCTGCACTTCACTAGAGAAGACCTTGTGTTGTTACCAGCAAAGATCTTTGCAAAAAATGTTGTGGTTTCAAGCAGCCAAAGCGTGAGGACCCTCTAATTTTCACAACACCCCTTAGTGTGTCTTACCTGTACATCTACAGTATATACCTTACCTATAAATCAGACTCTGGGCTAAAGTAAACGCTCACCCTTAAAGCCAATTAAGATGATTACAGACTAAAGGGCTACCGAAGTAGCAGATTATCGGCTATTACGAACTAGACACCTGTTGTTCACATATATGCAGGGTTATGTTATCCATTGGGTACACTAAACAGTTGCCTGGGGGCCCCACAAACATAGGGCTAAAGGTGGTTGAATATATGTCATAGGAATAAGTGTCAGACTAAGGTGCTTAGAGCCCATCAGTGGAAATTTATTCTGGGGACCCAACTGTGGATTTGATTCTTGGGCCCTCCTGTGGATTTCGTTCTGAGGCCCTCCAGTGGGGTTGATTCTGGTGCCCCACCCTACAGCACACGTGCGTGTCTCTTACACTCTTACCTCTTGCTTTTCGCCTCTTTCTATCTGACTCTCACAAGGTTGAATATGCAGTTTAAAAGAAATTTCAAGTCTACCATACTCAGGGGCCCACCTGGGTTTTCCCTTTTATCTCCTGACCAGGAAAAAAATCAAGTATTTGGAAAAAGTCTTGATTTAACGTTCCCAATATGTTGAAAGCTAATCTTTGTAGTGAAACAGCCCCTTTAACTGTTTAATTTTCTTTAATGTTTACTACTCATTATATTGGGGACATTTTGAGGCCTCAGAAGCAGTTACCATTTTCCCATAGAGTTATGGTTTAAACATACAATAGTTGTCCCAGAAGCAATTAATATTGTATGTTGAGGGACCACTGAAGTTGAAGGATAAATACGAGTACCTGTTGATTACATGGTATGTTCCATTTCTGTAAGAGGGCAACAATACATTCTGCTATCAATGATCTGATCCATTGTTTTTGCTTTGAGAAAACAACGACAAGGAATCTTGGCAATGCTGGAGAAGATCCAAAAATAATCCAGAAATGTTATTCAAGTTGGAAATTCCAAGAAGAATACAAAAATATGTTGTGGCTATAAGGGCTGTTTGGAACAATTGGGCAGATACATGGGTGCTTAAGAAAAGACTCTTAACCTTTGACCTATTTCCTTATGTTGACTGATATTCCGAATATTTCCTGCATTCCTATGGAATAATCGTATAAGGCAATGTCTTGACATCCCGTTTGTGAAGACCTGTACTAAAAAACATCACTGGATTTTGCAGTTGAAGTAATCTGATGCATCTAAGATTTACACAAGCAAAGAAATTATGCAAAAGCCAAGTAGATACAGTATGTAAAAGCTATATGCAATGTATCTCGAACACACAAGACAATACACTTAAGTTTAAAATGTAGCAAGACAATATACCCTGAATCTAAAATTGTTCAAATATTGTAAAATTAGAAATTAGAGCAGCAGTGAAAGCTTGGGAATTAGAACTTCCTTTTTACAGAGATATTATAACTTTTCTATTCAGTTTAAGAGATCATTTTTAAGAAAAATTACAACAGAATCAGAATATCACATCGTGAAGTCACCAAATTCAAATAACATCTAGTAAAGAAAGCAACAAAAAGTTCATAAAAAAAAAATAAGTAAAAAAGTATTTTGCTTTTTTTTTTGCAAAAGTGTAAAAAAATTACTTATATACATTATCAATGCAATCATAATGAACCATATATTGAAGTTAAATTCATCTGCAATTGGCCAAGTTGGGGAAAATTAGAAAAAAAAGATATACTTACCTACCTGTCTCCTGCTGCCCCTCCTTAGCTTCGTAGGATTTGCTTCCCTTTACCTTCAGGTTCTCGTCCTGACACATAGGAGAGAATCACACTATATTATAAGTGAATGGAGCACGGGCCTCTCATCTGTGTTGGGATGAGAACTCTGAAGTGAAGTGGATCGGGTGTTCACAGAGTTTTGGAACGGCAGTGGTGAGAAACCTGTAGGTAAGTATAACTTTTTTTCCCCACCTTGGTCCACTGGACAACTGATTTAACATGTTATTCAAACTGGGAAAAAGAGATGTAATAATAAAAAAAAGAATAGTTTTTTCCTTAATAAAAAATAGTAATAATAATAGATAATTAATCATTTATATCTACCCTAAAATTGTTCTAGTGAAGAAGATTCAATATAAAAACTAAATACAGGCCCACATGTGGCTACATTGATGGAAAAATAAAAAATGAATGCTTTTGGAATTTATTATTATTATTTATTTTAACGCGCCATTGATTCCAGGGCGCTGTACATTCGAGGGGGTTACATACATAACATAAGTCAGACGAGTACAATGATAAGTGATTAATGACAATTGGCACGACAGAGGGAGAGAGGATCCTGCCCGCGAGGGCTTACAATCTATTAGGAGAGGGAAAGAGATAGGAGGTGAGGGGCAGACATGTTTGTGGAGGAAGTAGTGACAACAAGGTTAGTGTAGGTTATAGGCAAGCCTGAAGAAATGGGTTTTCAGGTTGCTTTTGAAGCTGGTGAAAGTGGAGGAGAGTCTGATGTGTTGGGGCAGTGAGTTCCAGTGTGGGTGAAGCATGGGAGAAGTCTTGGAGACGGTTGTGTGAGGAGCTGATAAGGGGAGAGCAGAGGAGAAGGTCCTGTGAGGAGCGGAGACTGCGTGAGGGGAGATATTTGGAAATTAGGGCAGAGATGTATGGAGGGGAGAAGTCATGGAGAGCCTTGTAGGTCATGGTTAGTAGCTTGAAATGAATTCGCTGGGCAATGGGAAGCCAGTGAAGGGAGTGGCAGAGGGGAGAGGCAGAGGAGTAGCGAGGAGAGAGGTGGATAAGACGGGCAGCAGAGTTAAGTATGGATTGGAGGGGAGCGAGGGTGCTAGCTGGGAGGCCACAGAGAAGGATGTTGCAGTAGTCTAGGCGGGAGATGACAAGGGCATGGACCAGTTTTTTTGTAGTGTCATAGTTGAGGAATGAGCGGATGCGAGAGATGTTTTTCAGGTGGAGGCGGCAGGCAGAGGTAAGGGTTTGGATGTGTGGTTTGAAAGATAGAGCGGAGTCGAGGATTTCCCCAAGGCAGCGGACTTGCGGAACAGGTGAGAGTGTAGAGCCGTTGAATGAGATAGAGATATCAGGGGCAGTGGTAGAGTTGGACAGTGGGAAGATGATGAGTTCTGTTTTCTCCACATTTAGTTTTAGGAGACGTGATGAGAAGAAGGAGGAAATGGAGGACAGACAGTCAGGGATCTGAGAGAGTAGAAAAGTGATATCTGGGCCAGAGATGTAGAGTTGGGTATCGTCAGCATACAGCATACAGGTGAAAGCCGTGTGATGCGATGAGCTGACCGAGGCCAAGAGTGTAAAGAGAGAAGAGTAAAGGACCCAGGACTGACCCCTGAGGGACACCAACAGAGAGACGCCGGGGGGAGGAGGTGGGTGAGTATGAGAGACGCTGAAAGTCCGATCAGTGAGGTACAAGGAGATCCAGGAAAGAGCCAAGTCCGCGATGCCGAGGGAGGAGAGGATTTGTAGCAGGAGGGAATGGTCGACAGTGTCAAAGGCAGAGGACAGGTCTAAGAGGAGGAGCACAGAGTAGTGACGTGAGGCTTTAGCAGTTACTAGGTCAATAGTGACTTTGGTTAGGGCGGTTTCGGTAGAGTGGTGGGGTCGGAAACCAGATTGTAGTGGGTCAAGAAGAGAGTTGGAGGAGAGGTGGGAGGACAGCTGAAGATAGACGTGCTGCTCAAGGAGTTTGGAAGCAAAAGGGAGAGGTGAGATGGGGCGATAGTTGGAGAGAGAGGAGGGGTCAAGGGTTATTTTTTTGAGGATTAGAGTGATAGTAGCATGTTTAAAGGCGGAAGGGAAGATGCCAGAGGTTAGTGATAGGTTGAAGAGATGGGTGAGGGCTGGGATGATAGAAGCACTGAGGTCAGGGATGGGGTCAAGACTACAGGTAGTGAGGTTGGATTTGGACAGTAAAGAGGAGAGCTTGTCATGAGTGACCGTGGGGAAGCAAGTTAAGGGGGAAGAGCAGTTTGCAAGGGTAGAGGAGGGTGGTGGAGACTGCGGGCTGAAGCTTTCTCTGATGTGGTTGATCTTCTGAAGGAAGTGAATGGCAAAGTTGTCTGCTGAAAGGAGGAATGGGGGAGGAGGTGCTGGTGGACGGAGAAGAGAGTTGAAGGTTTTGAATAATTGTCTGGGGTTGTGGGACAGGGAGGATATGAGAGTGGTGAAAAAGTCCCGTTTGGCTGAGGTGAGTGCAGATTTTTAAAAATATTTAGTGTTATTTGTATGAGGAAAAATATCAGTGGAGTGAGGGTTTTTTCCAGCGGCGTTCGGGTCTGGAAACTCGCCTCGTTGTTTGGGGGTTTTTGTGTGCCGGGTTGTCTGTTGTTTTGGGGGTTGTGTTGTGTGGAGAGGGGACTGATCAAAAGGGGGGTGATGACTGTGTGGTTATAGAAAGTGGTGGCTGCGTCTGGGTCATTTAAAGGGGTTGTCTCATTAAAGTTTCGCCTTGTCTGTGATGGGAGTTTAATTGAGGGGGGGCTAGTTCTCTGTTTCCCCTCCCTCTTCCCCCTCCCTCAGAACAGGCAGCTATCCGGGGTTTTGCCCGAGTTAACCCCGTGTGGCCTTTCCTAGAGAGGTCTATGATTGCTAAAAGTGTTCTATACCCTTTGCTTGCTTTTCATAATCCCACATCTCCCGCAACAACAAACAAAAACCCCCTTCAGAAAAAGCGGCAGGGAAACTGCAAAGTGTTCTCAGGGGTGTGTCCCAGTACAGAGAATGTTCACAATCTGTATAGTTTTTTTAAAAGTTACAGCTCCACAGCAATGATTATAGTAACAAAACAGGGTCCCCGCTGTCACATCTTTGATCAGCTCATCTTGCTCAAACTGTGTGGGCGGAGGAAGCAGGGACAACGGGTTAATCCCGGCGACGGACATAGAAACCAGAGTCCCCCCTCCCCCCCCCTACACAAAAAGAAGCTTCTGTGCGGGAAAGGGGCTAATCGTCCTGTTTCTGAGGTGATGCAGTATTCAAGATCGAAGCCAGTAAGTATAGGATATCACAGGTGTGGCTTAAGGGTTTGGCAGCTCGGGAAACTCCCCTTTGATTAGGGTAGTCTGTCCCGGTAGGGATTTGCTTCTGTTTATTGCAAAGCGCTGAGTAAAGGGGGTCTTTTGTTATAGAAAATCTTGTGCGAGACATTTAAATGAGGAGATAGTAGAAAGAGGTGCAAGAGAGTCAGAGAGAGTGAGACGGTTGAGGTTTTGTAGGTTCCTACGGGTCGTACTCGATATGAGACAGGAGAAGCAGGTGGGGTGGAGATGGTGGAGAAGGTAAGCAGGTTGTGGTCAGATATGGGGGTTGGGGGGAGTTTGAGCAGTCAGCTAGGGGGCAGAGGTGGGTGAAGATGAGGTCCAGTGTGTGTCCATCTTTGTGAGTGGCTCCTGAAGTCCACTGGGAGAGGTCAAAGGAGGAGCAGAGTGAAAGGAGTTTGTTAGAAGCAGAGTGGGGGGTGTCGATTGGGATGTTGAAGTCTCCCATGATGATAGTGGGGATGTCGGTGGAAAGAAAGTGGAGAAGCCAGGAAGCAAAGTGGTCAAGAAAGGCAGTGGCAGGGCCTGGGGGTCGGTAGACAACAGCCACTTGGAGGTCGGAGGGGGCATAGATGCGGACAGAGTGCACCTCAAAGGAGAAGAGTGTGAGGGAAGGCAGAGGTGGAGCGGGGACAAAGGAGCAGGTGTCAGACAGGAGGAGGCCGACACCTCCACCATGCTTGTTACCAGGGCGAGGAGTGTGGGTAAGTTGGAGGCCGCTAAAAGAGAGTGCGGCAGGGAAGACAGTGTCAGAGGGGGTCAGCCAGGTTTCAGTCAGACCAAGGAAGAGTAAGTTGCGTGAGATGAACAAGTCATGTAGGTATGAGAGTTTATTACATACAGACCGCGCATTCCAGAGAGCTCCAAGGAGAGGGATGGGGGGGAGCTGGGGGCAGAGGGATGTGTATCAGGTTGAAGGGATTAGTGGAATTTGTAGTGGTGAATCTGTTCGAGGAGGCAGAGACTATCGTGGGAATGTGCTGGGGGGGCCCTGGGTTAGGGGATATGTCCCCAGAAGCCAGAAGGAGCTGTGAGAGGGTGAGCAGGTGGGAGTAGGATAGACTGTAGTTTGGCAGGGTTTGTTTGGTACGGAGGGCATTAACAGTGGGGAAGAGGTTGGTGGCAGCAGACAGGTGTGAGGGTAGAATGCAGGGGGAGATGTAGAGTTCATTGTCCAGCGAGGGAGTTTGGGGATAAGCAATAAGTATGGGGGGCGTGGCCGGAAGCCGAGCAAGATGGTCGCAGGTTAGATGGGCTCCGACCACAGGCTATCTATATTCGCGTGCCCTGCTTCCAAATTTGCCCTAGATGGGAAAGAGACGGTCCCAGCTGCTGCCTAAAACCCCAAGGAGGGCTCCGGTCATCCCGCGGACCCAAACGGCGCTGGACCAATACCTCACAGCAGCTACTCCCGCTCGCGCAACACCGCGCCTCCAGCTCCGGCCACTACAGCCAGCGCCTGTACAGCGCGACTCCGCTGCCGAGTACCCGCGGCTCCACGCGGCAGTGACGCCGGGATCAGAGATCTCCCCGTATCATCCAGAGACCAGGGCGACGAGGGCGGCCCGACTGTTCACCACCACTAACCAGGGCCGGGCAGAGGGCTTGAGGCGGCAACAGGTACAGGACTCTGCACTGCCCCCACCCATCCCCCTCCAGCCTCAGCACGTGCAGCAGCCCACGGCCATCATGGCGCTTAACCCCTCGCTGCCTGGGGACAAAGCTGCAGGCTCCCCTCTTGGGACTGTCTACAAGCTCCTGCTGAGGATTTTCCATCTGATCCACCTCTGGGCTCAGACAACCTGGACCCCAGGGGCACCTCTCCTTGGCGGGAGCCTCCCCACACGCTCTCTGGGCCCCCATGATCTCTTACATCAATTACCAACTAGGGATGAGTTGAGGGCCCTTAACAGAGAGAAAGTCTCGGTCTTAAGACAAGACATCAAGCAAATAGCGTCCCGAGTGGAAATGCTGGAAGAGGATCATGACAACACCCGAAAATATGTGGCCCAGACTCATCCCTCTATCACAGTACAGCTATCTGCGGTCCGGGACCTGACCCGACAGGTTGAAGACCTTGATAACAGGGGTCGGAGAAATAATATTCGGGTCCGGGGGCTTCCTGAGGCCCAGGGAGAGGAAAACCCGCATGCTATCCTGAACGCTGTATTCAACCAAATTCTGGGTAACTATCCCCCCCAACCTATCAAGCTGGATAGGGCGCACAGAGCGCTCCGTCCAAAGGATTCACCCTCTGCCCGGGACATCATTTGCTCCCTTCATGACCACACGGTGAAAGAGGCCATCATGGAAAAGGCCAGAAATTTGCGTCACATTGAATACCAAGGTACCCTTATTCAAGTCTTCCCTGACCTGTGTTGGCACACACTACGAAGAGGGCGCCGGCTCCGTCCGCTCCTGGCCAGCCTGCAGGAAAAACGTCTCCCGGCTAGATGGACCTGTCCCGTTGCCCGTTCTGCGCGGCCAGCAGGCCGCCCAGCAATTCTCAAGACCTTCTCAGACCTCCCGAACTTTTGTAAAGTTCTTCAGATCCCTAGGCCGAAACTGGATGACTGGGAACTTTCTGCTCTTCCACCTCCCCCGTCTCCAGTCTGGCAGCCGGCTACAGCCCACAAAGGACGCTCTCCTGATACATCGCCCCCAGCTCAGAAGTCCAGACATCTGCCTTCCCGTTGGGACCGGGACCGAGCGACGGACAGCTGAGTAGAGCCTTTCATATGTTTCTATGGGACTATTGTTTCTCTTTCTCACTTATTTAGCTTCTGTTACGATGTAGGGCCTATGTTGCTTCGTTTCTAATTTAGAAGATAGCCTGTTGGTGAATGGCACCGAAGACCTGTTCTGATTTGTGTGATCTACCTTTCTTTGCATCTGGTTTCTCTCTCTCCTCTCTCAGGGCTATCGACCAGAGGGAACAGAGAAGACTACCACTTTTTAGGAGGGTGGGACTCCGTTTGACGGCTTTGTTAGGTCCTCAGCAAGTACCCGCAATAGCCTCCAAGCCTCCGAACCCAGGCGTGTTTGCGCCTCAGACGGGGCACTTGCCCCGATTTCTCATTGACTGTTTGCCATACGCCAGGTGTACACACCTACTTGTGAATATCCGTTGTTGTCTCCCCTGATTGTCCTGTGAGCGTTTATTTGTCTCTCTCCTATAGTCTCCCCCTCCCTTTCTGTTTCCTCCTCCCAGAGTTTGCTGACTGGTTAGGTAGGTGGGGAAGATATTTGCCTCATTCCTAGATCCTTACTGCGAACTAATTAGTTTGTATACCATATTCCTTCCTGCCTTCACTCATGGTCCGCTGTGTTACTCTAAATGTCAAGGGGCTTAACTCCAATGTCAAGAGAAGGTTGGCCTTGAGAGAATGCAGATCCTCACGGGCAGATGTGGTCTTCTTTCAGGAGACCCACTATGATTCCAAGGGTTCGTTCAATTTTGCTAAACATTGGTTACCGACTGTTTTCTCAGCCTTTAATGACAAGAAGAAAGCTGGGGTGGCAATACTGATCTCCAAAAATTGCCCAATGCAGGTACAAGCGTCCTTGATCGATCCTGCGGGACGATATATCATTCTCAAAGCCACGCTAGGTGTAAGCTGGTCACTCTATGTAACGTGTACGTGCCAAATTCCTCCCAAATATCATTTCTGAACAGAGTATTTGCTAAACTGACCAAATTCCCCTCCACGGCCTTGCTTCTGGGCGGAGATTTTAATTTAATCTTCTCAGACTCAATGGACAGGTGCGCTGTAGGAGGGAGAACGTTGGGGTCCGTCAATGGCTAGACTCTCACAGCTTTCAGACGGCTCATCCGATCTCATGGGCTCTTTGATCTCTGGAGGGTGAACCATCCTAAGGAAAAGGAGTACTCTTTTTTTTCCCATCCTCATCAGACTCACACCAGACTCGACTATTTTTTTGGCAATTCCCCGACTCCTCGCATCCTAAATGGTTCTAGCATAGGACCTATAACTTGGTCCGACCATGCCCCGGTTACGGCCGACTTTGATTTCCAGTCTTCCCCGCTCTGGTCATGCCACTGGCATCTAAATAAGTCCCTTATTAAAAAACCTATCCAGAGGGAGAAACTACGCGAATCCTTTATCCTCATACTTTGAGTTAAATGTGGGCACGGTCTCCGCCCTTCTACCCTGTGGGAAAGCCCACAAGGCGGTCTTCCCGGGGCCAATGTATTGCATTGGGTACCAACTGAAAAGGGACTATTCGGAAAGGTCAGCACTCAACGGGCGCTCCTGAAGAAGCTTGAGGGGAGGATGTCCCAATATCCTAGGGTTGCTACGCTCAGACGCATTGTAGCCATACGCAGCGACCTGAAAGACTTAGCGGTACGCAGGGAAGAAAAGCTCCTCCTTTATTCCAGTACGAAAATATTATGAGTTATGGCAACAAGGCCCATACAATATTGGCTAGACAGCTCAAGGAGCAATCGTCGAACTCTATGCCAAGCCTCAGAGATAAGGAGGGAACCTTAAGATACGACCCTAAGTCTATAGCTAAACTGTTTCTCAACTTCTTTTCTGATCTTACTCATTACCCTCGACTCTCCCACCACAGAGGGATAGAGCCCAAAAACTTTATCCAAGACTTCTTGCGCCAATGCTCCTGACCCCCCTTCCTCAGAAGGCTTTAGCCTCATTGGGCGCCCCTATTTCACATGGAAGAGTTACTAGAGGTCATCAAAGCCTACCATCAAGCAAAGCACCCGGGCTGATGGTCTACCGTACCTTTATTTTAAGGTATACTCTTACACCCTAGCCCCGCACATGTTACAGCTCTATAACTCTTTTATGGACGGGGCTCCTATCCCTGACTCCATGTCTCATTCCCATATCACCCTCATCCACAAGTCAGGTAGGGATCCTGCAGATAGCGCCAACTACAGACCGATTGCCCTCCTCAATTCGGACTTGAAAATATATACAAAAATATTAGCTAATAGGTTAAACCAATGGCTCCCCCAGATAATCCACAAAGACCAGGTGGGCTTTGTTCCATCTCGGCAAGGGGGGGACAATACGAGGCGTACGATTGACCTGGTGGACGTGGTTAATCATCAGTCGGGGCAGGCCCTCCTCCTTGGTCTGGACGCAGAGAAGGCCTTTGATAGGCTAAGCTGGCCGTTTCTCTTTGAAACACTGTCGGCATTTGGCTTCTCTGGTTCATTTATGAAGGCGGTAAGGGGCTTATATGGTTCGCCAACTGCGTCCATTAAACTACCCCACTGTACATCGGAAACCTTCCGAATCCATAATGGCACCAGACAAGGGTGCCCGCTGTCTCCGCTCCTATTTGCGCTCTGTATTGAGCCCCTTGCGGCTGCCATCCGAGCCAACCCTGACATTAAGGGTATCCGGGTCAGAGGCAGGGAGTTCAAACTGTCCCTCTTCGCTGATGACATACTCTTAACGCTCTCTGTGATGCATACCTCGTTACCGGCCGTCCACACCCTCCTTGCCGAGTTTGGAACCCTATCTGGGTATAAAGTAAACACCACTAAAACACAAGCCCTCCCAATAAACATCCCTGAAGAGGCCTTAGCTTCTCTCAAGCACAACTATCCCTTTAAGTGGCAACCACACTCACTCAAGTACCTGGGCACACAGATTACTGCCCAGTATGGCTCACTCTATGGCGCAAATTTTCCCCGCTCTTCAAAGAGATAAAGAATTTGCTTTCTAAATGGCATTCTCTCCCGCTCTCCTTCTTCGGAAGGATAAACGCTGTTAAAATGTCTATATTGCCCAAACTTCTTTATCTCTTTGAAACCCTCCCTGTTGCGGTCCCTTTGGGAGAGCTGCGTTCTGTCCAGGCGGCCATCCTCAGATTTATATGGGCAAGAGGTAGGCATCGGGTTGCCAAGACGGTACTCGTGGCCAGCAGACAGAAAGGAGGCTTGGCCGTCCCTGACGTCCTCCTTTACTACTGGGCCTCCCACCTGCGTCGAATTCCGGCATGGTCTACCCTCCGAGCGTACTCCAAATGGATGGAGATCGAGAAGCTATGGCTCGCTCCATTCCATCCGAATGCACTCCTCTGGCACTCTCGACCCTTGCCTAATCTGGGCTACCTATTGGGCCCTATTAGGTTTACCCAACAGATCTGGAACCACTGCAGGAACAGATTCCAGTTGGCCTCTAGGGCATCCCCAATGGTCTCCTTTTTATGTACCCCCCTGCTGCCCACTGGTTCGTCAAGATTGGTTGCTGGGCCGTGGCTGGGGCATGGTCTATTCCGTTTCGTAGATATTGCCAGGGCTGAGGATCGGAGATTGATACCGTTTCCAGCCCTCCAGAGAGACTATCAACTCCCAGAAAGATCGAGGTTCCTTACTTGCAGATATCGCATCTTTTTTTTCTATGTTTGGCACGTGCACGTTATCCACCCCCACTCGATTTGAGCAAATATGTAAAGCAAGCCATTCCACTAGAGGGCTTATCTCGGCGCTCTATACCATTCTCTCAGACCCCTTTCCCGACGATGCCACGACACATAGGTACATGGCAAAAATGGGAATCATACCTGGGCAGGGACATTCCTTACGGACGTGGCAAGCTATATGAAGGGCTGCAGCCAAGTCTTCAATTTGCACAACATATAGGGAAATTTATATAAAATACTTCTCTTTTGGTACCACACTCCTGAGGTCCTGCATAAGTGGAATCCACAGCTGCCCCAGTCCTGTTGGAGATGTCACACTGCTATTGGGAGCGCTCTTTTCCCCACATCTTTTAGGGATCTGGTTTCCAATAGTTTCCCCGAAGGGCCCCTTTTTGGTTACCATCTGAAGTGGCCCGGGATCTTTCCTGGGGTCACAGGGTCTTAGGCCCGTGAGGGATTCTTTTTCTGGGATTTTTCGCTGAACCTACTCTGTTTTGAACTGGCCCCAGTACCCGGGTTTTTCCTCCCTTATTTTACAGGGTTTAATTTATGACTTTTAAAAAATTGATTTTAATGTTTTTAAGTTCAGACATGTGCATTCTAAAAACCGCAGTCTTCTCCCATAGAACCATTGAAATTTTCAATAACTGCGTACTTCACCTGATCTCTCCATGTCTCTTTGTTAGATGATCTCTGTTAGGCTTATGTGCTGAAAAGCTTTGGTAAAGTGTACATGTCTGCATTGTCCTTTCTACCTATGTTAAAAATTAATAAAAATTTTCAATTTGAAAAAAAAGCAATAAGTATGAGGAGAGTGGAGATTGCGATAATGAGGGAAAAGAGAAGCATAGTGTTAGATCACAGCTGATCCCTGTGGGTGGTTTGTCCCTGTAGATCACAGCTGATCCCTGTGGGTGGTTTGTCCCTGTAGATCACAGTTGATCCCTGTGGGTGGTTTGTCCCTGTAGATCACAGTTGATCCCTGTGGGTGGTTTGTCCCTGTAGATCACAGTGATCCTGTGGTGGTTTGTCCTTAGATCACAGTTGATCCCTGAGGGTGGTTTTTCCCTGTAGATCACAGTTGAACCCTGTGGGTGGTTGTCTGTATATGAGGCATCCTGGTGGGACATGATTGAGGCACTCTCTGGTGCGGTAGCGTTTGTGGCAGGTGATGGAGGCACTCTCTGGCTGGGACAGTTGATGGAGGCACTCTCTGGCTGGTACTGTATATGGAGGCACTCTCTGGCTGGGACAGTTGATGGAGGCACTCTCTGGCTGGTACTGTATATGGAGGCACTCTCTGGCTGGGACAGTTGATGGAGGCAGACTCTGGCTGGGAAGGTTGATGGAGGCACTCTCTGGCTGGACAATGGTTGTCATGGTAGGGCACTCTCTGGCTGGTATGATGTTGATGGAGGCACTCTCTGGCTGGGACAGTTGATGATGGCACTCTCTGGCTGGGACAGTTGATGGAGGACTCCTGGCTGGGACAGTTGAATGGAGGCACTCTCTGGCTGGGACAGTTGATGGAGGCACTCTGGCTGGGACAGTTGATGTAGGCACACTCTGGCTGGAACTGGATATGGAGGCACTCTCTGGCTGGTTGTGTAGATGGAGGCACTCTCTGGCTGGGACAGTTGATGGAGGCACTCTCTGGCTGGGACAGTTGATGGAGGCGCTCTCTGGCTGGGACAGTTGATGGAGGCACTCTCTGGCTGGTACTGTATATGGAGGCACTCTCTGGCTGGGACAGTTGATGGAGGCACTCTCTGGCTGGGACAGTTGATGGAGGCACTCTCTGGCTGGTACTGTATATGGAGGCACTCTCTGGCTGGGACAGTTGATGGAGGCACTCTCTGGCTGGGACAGGTGATGGAGGCACTCTCTGCTGTATGTAGAGGGACTATTGCTGGACAGTTGATGGAGGCACTCTCTGGGTGGGACTGTTGATGGAGGCGATCTCTGGCTGGGACAGTTGAGGGAGGCACTCTCTGGCTGGTATTGTATGGAGGCACTCTGGCTGGGACAGGTGATGGAGTCACTCTCTGGCTGGTATTGTAGTTTGAGGCACTCGGGCTGGGACAGGTGATGGAATGCAACTTTAAACTATTTTTTAATTATGACATTTTTTATACTTATTGAAAGACAGCAAAACAAAAAAACTCTACATATTTGTAATTGTTGTAGTTGTAACAATTCAAAGAGTAAAGGTTACCGTACATTGTTTTTGCCACACAAAGAATGGTGTAAAATTAAGACTCAAACAAAATACAATGGGGAACTTTTTTAAAATCCCAACCTCAAAATAAGACAATAAAAAGTTAATAAGTTTTTTTGTATACCCAAATGATGCCACTGCAGATACAACTCATCCTACAGAGAGAAGCCTTCATACCACAACATCGACAAAAGAATGAACAAGCTTTCTGAATGTGGCGATGTAGAAATTTTAAAAAAATCACATGAGTTAATCATGTTTCCAGGGAGCAGCTTTGAGCTGGCCCAAAGGGGAGTAAGGCAAACCACTGATGGGTCCCTGGGCATTGTGAAACTCTATGCAAGATGGACATTTGGGCATGCCAGGCCCATGAGCATTGTGGGCCCTGGGCATGGCAAGCCTGGGGCTGCTTTTTAGGGAAGAAGGTAGAGAAAGAGTGACAGAAAACAAGTCATGTGCTGTATGTACTGTAGCTGTAGAGTGAGCCCCAAGAATCAACTCCACTGGTGGGCCCCAAGAGTCAACTCCACCGGTGGCGCCCAAGAGTCACCTCCACTAATGAGCATTATGTATCACCTCTACTGGTAGGCATAGGAATCAATTCCACTGGTTAGCTCCAAGAATCAACCCAACTGGTGGACCCTAGGAATCTCCTTTACCGATGAGCCCAAATAATCAATTCCACTGGTGGACCCAAGAATCAACTCCACTTGTGGGCCCCAGGCACCTCAGTGTGACACTGTCTGGGGGGCCATGCATTTTGTCTTCCAGTCCCTCCCTCACTTCACTCTTAGCAGCTATGAATTAGAATGTTTGGGAATGGCCCCCGCAGACCAGATAAAACTAATCTCTGTCTCTTCAACTTGCCTTTACAGGTAGCTAGGAAGAAATGTTTCTACCAGTCCACAAGCTTGTAGTGGGTTATTTTTATTAGTAGCACCCATTATCATTAAGTAATACAGCATGGATACGTTCCAAACTATTCTCTTTTTTAGATGTGTAACTTCCCAGGTCCAATGCAAGATCTGCAACAAGTCCTCACCTATCATGTGTCATTTTTAATAATGTAGTTTTCTTATATGCCCAATGCATACCAGGGCCCATGTTTAACTGTTACCTCAGCCTTGCGTATAGCTTCTTTTTTTTCCCACGGACTGTTGACTTTGCCCATACTCCTGTTAGAAAGATTTATTGAAAAGTAACAAGAATGAAGCTTTTCTTTGGTATATAGTTGAACAAATCCTCAATTGTTACTCTCTGACACTGTCATCTTTAGACCAAAGTCAAAATAAGGAAATTTAATTTGTAAGCCAAAGCTCTACATACGCGTTTCGGGGTTTTGCCCCTCATCAGTGTAGAGCAGAGCGATATTGGCTTGACTGGTGGGAGGCAATGAGTGGGTATTAGGAGGGAAATTCTCTCCTTTTGTAGAGCTCCAGTTATTGTGTGTTGTGTTTTGTTTTTGCCTTTTAGCCCACTACTCAGTATCTTCATATCACAAGGCATTATGGGAAAGGAGCTGGAAAGCTCCCCTGCGCCTCTATAGGTTGTAACAAATCCTCAATTTACTTCTGAATCAGAAGTAAATTGAGGATTTGTTACAACCTATAGAGGGCGCAGTGAGCTTTCCAGCTCCTTTCCCATAATGCCTTGTGATATGCAGATGCTGAGTAGTGGGCTAAAAGGCAAAACAAAACACTACACACCTTAACTGGTGCTCTCCATAAGGAGAGATGTTCCCCTCCTTGAAAAGTAAGAAGAATGAAGCTTTTCTATTTGTATAATAGAACAATCATCCGAATCCTAGTTACTCTCTGGACAAAGCAAGTGTCCGTCTTTAGACCTAATAGAAATAAAACAATAATAAGGAATCCTGAGAATATTGGAAAAGTTCCAAAAAATCAGGAATTGTTGTCTTTAAGTTAAAAAATTCCAAGTATGCAAAAATCTGCTGAGGCTACAGAGGTTGTTTGCGACAATATCTCTGGAACACAGTGTGAGTTAGAAAAATGTCTTGACCTCTGACCTAGTTCCTTATGTGCGACTGAAGTTCCAAATGTTTCCTCTTACATAACTACATTCCTATGGCATAATCTTATATAGCCGAAAAATCCTGACATTGTGAATATGAAGTGCTCCACTAAGAAATGATAACCTGTTGTACATGATCTTTAGCACTCATTCATGTCATGGTACCTGTATGGCAGGGCATGGTACCTGTATGGCTACTTAGTATGAAATTGTACAGCTACGTACACCAGTGTACTGAACTCTGTGTTTATGAAAAATTGGGCTTAAAATGGAAAAATAACAAACTGCAATATACATACTGATTCTATTATAGTTCCCTTTTCACCAGTCTCATTCCCTAGAGACCTTATGTCTGCATGCATTATGAAATGATGCCAACCTGAAGGTTTTAGGTGACCATGGCGAATAGTTGCTGGCCACAGTGGTGATGATTCTGTAAGGTAACTGCTGAGATTGGTCGTCACAGTCACATGATAAATGTGACTCTATAGAAAGCAATAACTTTAGTGGGTTGTAAAAGAAGCAGGTGCACCCCAGCCCAGAGACACCACAACTTAGGAGCAGAGCTGCTTAAATAGGGACATGTTGGGTTAAAAACTTGTTTGACCAAACTTATGAAAATTTTTTTGTTCGGGTTGTTCAGAACCCAAATTTTTTAGGACTAATCCTAACCCTAACCCTAACCTGGGTTTAGGGGGTTTTACTTGCTTTTAAGGGTTAGTGTTACCATTATCTGATGCCTCAAGTCCCTCCTCACTTCCAGTCCGACATCACCTTCTTGCTCCCATTGTGACTACCAAGGTAATGCAAGAGACTCCTTATCTCATGTTAGTGATATCAGTTAGAAGTGACGCCTCACCTCGTGCCTCATGTTAGTGACATTGACTGTAGGTAAGGCTGCACTGGGAGCAAGAGACCAGGATGCTGTGGAATAATATATTATCCCTTAAAGGGGTTTTGCCATGAAGTAAAATCGACGTGGGAAGTTTGTAAATTAAATAACAAACATTTTCATCATTCATCATTATTAAAGATTCTGCACTGTTTTTGTTTTACCTGCTCCTTTAGTGATCCATTGTTTACAGCTCGTCTCCAGGGGATACGACCAGGGCTGAGAGCTCCTCACTCCTGGTCAGACATGCTCAGACATCACCTCTCCTCTCAGGCAGCTACTGAGTGTTCAAACCCCAGGTGTTGTCATTCTACTCCCATCCTCTGTCCTCCTTAGTAATTAGTCAAACAGTGCAAATAAATAAAAAAAAAGAAACCTCAATCATGTCTGTGCATTGATAAAGAGAGATAAAATACACAGGTTTGTTTCCTGCAGGGATTTGAACCGAGGACCCTTGTGCCTGGAGGCAAAACTTTTACCTCTGAGCTACAGTGCAGCTGCTTACAGTTCTACACATAAACAGACCTTTCTTTGACTAAAGAGAGGAAATGCCTGGTGATGTCATCCTGTTGGGTCACATGATATGCAATTCAAACAAATCACTCACGCCTCCTTCTGAGCACACAGAGCTGAAGAGCTGGATGCAGGAGGTATGAAATTAGATTGTGGCAAAACCCCTTTAAAAGCCAGTAAAAAAAAAACTAAGTTCGGTTCATGTTTAAAATTGCAAATTTTGATTGATGATTTTTCCAACATTTAATTCAGGCAACCCAAAACCAACTGCTTGGATTTGGGGCAAATTTGACAATGACCTGAATTTGAAGTGCTACATTGCCCAGGAGCTTCAAGTGACACTTCTAATAGCATATCGGTACACACCAGAATTGGTAAGGTTAGGCTATTTACCCCACCCGGGAACACCCCTAATTCATTGGGAACACTACTGATCCCCCCGGGAACATCAATCTTTGGGGCAGCATTTACACAAATCCCTTACCTTTATAACCCAGTTTGTGGAGTCTCTTGGAAGAAACAGGAGGGTTGGCAATTATGCCCTTAAGGAAAGCAGATGTGCATCTGCTTAGAGTTGTGACACATAAATTACTTACTGGATTTATATAGAAAATATGGGTATTTATAGTCAACCACAATGCTGTGGGAATGAAAGGAGGACATCTAAGGAGCGACAGAGGAAACACTACAGTGGACCCCAGTTGTTGTGATATGTGCACACAATGTTCTGCTTTATTTCATAAGAACAGATTAGTGTTGCTCGAATAGGTCCCTTTTCGTTTCAACACTGGTTAGACCAACCCTGACTGTAACCCTAACCCTAAATTGGATAAGGCTTTGTTTTTATGTATTCATTTACCATTCTGTGATGCTCCTAGTCTGGGGATGCTGTGAGTCGCTTACAAATTCCAAAACTTACCCCAATCTCATGGTAACTGAAAGTGATGCCGCATCAGGAGCTCTATGAAACAGTAAGCTAACCCGTACAAACTCAGAAAACACTAACCTTAACTCCACCTTACAGCTAGGGTAAATTGTTTGACGATTTTCAATAAAATTCGGTTCAGAATGACCTGAATAGAATTACTTAAGATTCAAGTCAATGTCAACACCTAGAACAACACTAGAGCAGACAAACATTTCAAGGCCATACATATCTTAAAGAGTATGTCCATTATGGTTTTTGCCCCCTTGTGGGACAGCACAACTAATGTAGACCGCTTTCCAGGCTTGTCCCTTATTCTGTAAGAAGCAGCTTTTAGACATACCCTATAATCTTATTTCATGGCAGGTGTTATGCTCCACCACAAGCAAGCCGCATGACAGTTATTACAGTTTTTATACAAAGTAATAGGTTGTCTGTTGAGGTGGGCGGGGCTAGCTCGATGGGGTTTAAAAACTGACTTGAAGGACTCTCGAATGACTCTTCTGGTGAAAACTGCAGTTTGAGCATTAAAACACGAAAATACAACATTAAGAATAAGGGCACAGTGCTGGGAACAGAGTTGACATAGCTTGTGCTGTCCTCACAGGGGCAAAAACTATGGACATTCTCTTAAGTGTAGCCACTTGAGGGTATGTATAGCCCCAAACAATATAGAGCTGCATAATGGGAGAAACTCTTTAACCCTTTCCTACAATAGGGCTTTTAGTTTACTTCATTGTCTTTTCCTCCTGCCTTCAAGCTTACTTTTTTCCGCTTTAATAGCTTGTGAAGCTTATTTTTGCAGGAATGTTACTTTTGAATGGCACCATTTACCATACCATATAATGCACTGGCAGAAAGCAAAAAAATCTTTGTAGGGTGTAATGTTTAAAAAAAAACCAGGAACTGAGCTTTTTAGGGGGTTTGTTTTCTATGGAGTTCAATGTGCAAGATAAATGACCTGTTACCTTTATTTTGTATGTCAGTACAATTTTGAAGATACTAAACTTTTAGTGGTTCGTTCTGTTTTACTACTTTAAAAAGACAGAAAAAAACTTTTTTATTTTTTAAATTTGCTTTGATGAGATCCATTTTATTGAACCAATAAATTTTTTTTTCCATCTATGGACCTGAGTAGCGACTCATTTATTATGGGTTAAAGTGTAATTTTTGGGATATATTCAACTTTTTCAACTTTTTGTTCACTTTTTATCCCAATTTTTTAATGTAATGAAGTTACCAAAAATGCAACTTTGGCATTGGGTCTCATGTTGTTCACTGTGCGTGATTAATAATGCACCACTTGATGCAGTGCAGAAAACCCGTAATCCGGATCCATACTCCCTTTCCAACCACATGAAGTACACCTATGTCATTCTTTGGAAATGGGGGTAAATTACACCTATGAAGGACTTCAGTCTCACATAAAACTGAAAATGCTAAAACTGGTCAAACTGCAAAAAAATAAATGTTGTCATGTGTCAAGAAACAAAAAGTTGAAGAATTTAATGAAGTAGCAAAGTAGGAAAACATTCTGTTCTGGACACAGGAGCCGCTTCTATGCAGAGATCAGAGCCGTCGTAAATGACTTCCTCATTTGGCATCAAGACGGATACTTATTTGATGTACTCATTATCATTGCCAAGAAAGGGAACCACAGACCTAAGACATAAAAACAGAAGGAAGACTGAGGCAGCTGTGAGGAGAATGTGTTTGCTTCTGAGGAAGTCCTCATGACGTCACCCCATTAAGACATGTACAGAAGACTGTAAATAACAATAATGACTAACATAAACCAGATAAGTGAATGCGAGAAGTACGGACAAATATTATTGTATGGACCCGCGCTCGGGTAACAGAGTGTCCCTTTATTAACTGGTAAGGAAGTGCTGGCATAGGTTATCCCACATCCCTCCAATGTGAAATCTCACAGTACCAGGAACAGGACAATAAGAACATTAATAATAAGAACAGGCTAATAAACACCAAGATTATGCACGCAGTATGATCATCTCACTTTCTCAGTGATAAAACTTTACCATACAGGCCCTAAAGTAGAACTCAACAAAATCCATGTCCCAGCTGATAAAAGCTTTAAAGGGGTTGTGTCGCTACAATGATTGGGTTTTAATTAAAAGATCTTTAAAAAACAAGCAGCTTTGCAATATATGTTCATTACAAATGTCCTACTGATTTTGAGTTAGCCCTGTTAGTAGGAGTGCATCAGCATCTCAAATTTCTATAGCAGCTGACCTGTTGATCCTTATCTTACTGGCTGTCAGGTCTGTATGACTCATCACCTTTGAAGACAAGTGGGAGCAGAGAGCCCCTCCCACACAGAATGCTTCTGTAGTGTAGGGAGGAGGAGGGAGGACTCTGGCTTCTCTGTCCTTGCTGCCTGGATTAACCCTGTGTGTGCCTGCTTCCTCCTGCTCTCTACACAGATAGATGTGACAGCAGTGACCCTGTGTGTTACTATAATCATGATGTGTCTGTGGAACTGTCACTATACTAATACTATACAGATCAGGCATGTGAACGGTTCATGCTGTGCTGTACTAGTGACACATAGTAACACTTCCCAGCTGCCCTGTGTCTGTTCTGACAGGGTTTGTTGTTGCTGGAGATGTGGAGACTTGTAAGCTAAGCAGGGGATATAGGAACACATGCATCCCCTCTGCTATTAGCATACACAGCAGCTTCACAGACCTCTCTACACTCATAGATCAGCCCTCTCCTGCAACAGACCTAGGCAGGCACACACAGGGTTAACTCTGGCAGCAAACCCCCTCCCCCTTGCTGAATAGAAGTTATGGAGCTGCCTGTGTGCTGAGGGGAGGGGGGAAGAGGGAGCAGAAGAGACAGACCAAGAAGCACGTCCCTCAATTCAACTATCAGGCTCACTGACAGGCTGAAAGCTTGTAATGAGACAACTCCTTTAAAGGAAAGCTTTACATTTGTGCTTACGGTATTATTTATACTTATGGCATTACAGTGTATAGCCCCAATATATTCCACAGCATATTACAATTCAGAGGGTACAATGCAGACAAAATTAGACATCACAGAGAAGCAAATCAACAACTGAAATAGAAGTGAGGGCCCTGGTCACATGTGCTCACAATCTATGAAGGAGTAGGATCAAACAAGAGGTAAATGGTCTTGCTTTGTGTAAGGGTCCAGCTATGTAATATAGGAAATCCATCCAGTATCTGTTCATGAATAGATCTGTCCCTGAATGCCCCGGATTAACATGAAATTGCCCATTTGGGGGTGGGGTTTGCATAAACCATCTCTTCTTTTGGAGGCTTTTGCAGGAAAAAACAAGAGGATTGGCAAGTATGAGTTAGAGTAATAAATATTATAGGCCTGCCTAAACTGCCTAGATTTGTTTTGCAGGGTAGCCTTAAAACTGTAGGTTTTGGGAATCAATCTGTCTGTCTGGAGTAATGTATCTAGACAACTGGTGCATCACAAGCAAGCACTCCACCCACCTGCACAGGGTTTTTAATCAGATCAGGTTTATAGCTGGAACCTTCTAACCCTGAAATGTGGAGGTCTGAACAGACACCTAAAGAGGTAGCATGTAGTGTAGGTTCCCATCTGAATTGGGGTCACCTTGCCGCAGTAGGTGGGCATTTACAGTTTTGAAAGACAATTTAAAGAGGAAAAATCGGTCCTAAAAAATAAAAACTTTTATTAAATATATTAAAATATATCGTAATCCATCTAAAAAAACTCACAAAAAACTGTGGGAGGCAAACAACAACCACATGGGTGGGACCAGAGTGATATACAAAACCTGGCCCTGTAAACCTAATATACCCCTACCTAACTAAGAGAGATACAGGATAATCGCCCCGATAAGGGCGTTCCTGTCCGCAGCCTTGCCCTAATTCAAAAACACCCTGTTGTTCCTCATGGTCCTGTCCCAACATGTTTCAATCATCCATGACATCATCAGGGGACAGTCTGGAAAGATATAAGTGGACCAAGTGTCTGGGTATAGTAACAAATAAATGGCTGCAATAATGCGAGGCACGAGAATTAGAGGGTAGATAAATACCTGATGGTAGTTACTGATGCAGAAACAACATGACATGCCGTGTTTACATAACAAAAAAGGACACTACCTTACGTTTCATCAGCGTAATGCGGCCTTGTAGGTTTGTCATGTAAACCAGCAAGACCACCAGGTATTTAATTTATGACACATATATATGACACAGATATATATATATCTTTCCAGACTGTCCCCTGATGATGTCATGGATGATTGAAACATGTTGGGACGAGACCATGAGGAATAACAGGGTGTTTTTGAATTAGGGCAAGGCTGCGGACAGGAACGCCCTTATCGGGGCGATTATCCTGTATCTCTCTTAGTTAGGTAGGGGTATATTAGGTTTACAGGGCCAGGTTTTGTATATCACTCTGGACCCACCCATGTGGTTGTTGTTTGCCTCCCACAGTTTTTTGTGAGTTTTTTTAGATAGATTACGATATATTTTAATATATTTAATAAACGTTATTATTTTTTAGGACCGATTTTTCCTCTTTAAATTGTCTTTCATATACGCTGGTCAAGAGGTTTTGGTACTATTGGTAGGGATCTGCTAGGTACATTTGTTCTTGCATTTACAGTTTTGATAAAAAATGTACACTAAGGACCTCAACATTTTTTTTATATATTCCATAGTAATAGAAATGCTGTTCCAAAAAATCTTATGTCCTCTTTGACCGTTTTTAGTGCCTATAGAGAGCTGCTGATATTGTATTGTGTTTGCATAGCTTTTGACTGTCATACCAGTGAGCACCTATACGTTTATTCTTCAAAACGGATGTGCCAACCAGATTTTGTTTTTTGACTGGAGACAGGAGTGACAAAATGCAAAGCTCGGTAGCATGGTAGACAGAGAAGAGGAAGGAGATACAGGTGCAGCACTGTGGAGAATTTTAAGTGTGAGACTGATAAGCAGTGGCGTAGCTACAGGGGTCATAGCGGTCGCACTTGCGACCAGGCCCCTGAGCCAGACGGCTCACAGGCCCCCCCTCACATAGTTTCAGCGATGCAGCGATCCGCTGCTGTCTGCATAGTGCAGCGGCTGAGGTAGTACGGCTGTGGCCCACCAATTCCGGCCGTTTAGCCATCTGACATAAGCGGCATGATGTAATAATATCATTGCACCTGCTGCCGAAGAAGTGAGTATAACCCTATAGCCCTAAATTCTCCTACCTAACTACTCTGGCACAGATTATACCTACCTACCAACTGAGGGACCTATGTACCTGCTTGACCTATGGGGGGCCCTATATATCCACCTACGAAAGGGAGCTTTAATTACCTACCTACCATATGGGGCCTTATATACCTACATACTGTGGGCCCTACATTACTACCTACATACTGGGGGCCCTATGAACCTACTTACCTACTGGGGGTCCTATATAGCTACCTATTGGGGTCCTATGTACATACTTATCAGAGGGGGGGCCCTATATATCTGTGTACTAGAGTGGGCCCTTCATACCTACCTACTAGAAGGGGGATCCTATATACCTATCTACCTATTAGGGGGAGCCTATGTACCCACCTACTGGGTGGCCAAATATACCTACCGAACTATTGGGTGACCCTATATACTTACCTACTTGGGGGCCTATGTACCTGCCTATTGGGGGACCATATATACCAACCCACCTACTGGGGAAGCCTATCCACCTATGTAATAGGAGGGGGCTTTATACATACCTCCTGGGGGACCTTATATACTTGCCTACTGTGGGCCTATGAAACTACTTACTGGGAGAACCTTATATACCTATTTACTGAAGAGACCCTATAAATCAACCTATCTACTGGGGGATCCTATGTTTAGACACTCCTTTAGGTAGGCTAGATCCCAAAAATTTGACAGATAATTGGGCAATCTCTTCCTATTAAGTAAGTAAAGTCCCCCTTCAGTATAGGGTTCCCCTTAGTAGTTAAATATATAGTGCCCCCAAATAGCTACCTATTGGGTCGCAACTATATAGCTACCTTTTGGGGGGCCACTCTCTACTTACCTACTGAGGGAACCCTAAACTGAAGGGGGACTTTAGATACATAACAGTAGTCTGTTAAGTCTGCCCGCGTACCTGACTAATTTATAGGGTCTAACCTACCTAATGCCTGCCTAATTTGGGTAGGGAGTGGCTGCCTAATATATGGAGTGTGTTCCTACCTACTGGTGGCACAAATGAGGGCTCTATAGTTGGCCGGGGCATTTTCACTGGAGTCTAACATGTTTGCGTGGTAACTTCTGCATTGACGAGCTGTGGCCGTGAGAAGTCATCATGGCGTTCTGGATTGGATGAAACAAAAAGGGAAAAGAGAACAACTCATCAGATAAGACGTCACCTGTGAGTCTCTAAATTTAAACACTTATGTGTGCAGAGTTTGTGTATATGGTCACTGTATGGAGGTAATACACAGGCTGCAGAGTCTGTGCACACTGGTAACTACCAAAATATAAGCACTGTATGGAGGTAATATACAGTCTGCAGAGTCTGTGTACACTGGAATCTACCACTACATGGCCACTGTATGGAGGTAATATACAGTCTGCAGAATCTATGTACACTGGTATCTACTATTTGGTCACTCTATGGTGGTCTTAGTTTAACGGTTTATAGTTAGCAACAGTACAATGGTATTATTCAGACGCTTATATTGGTGATATGTGGTCATGATGTGGCGGTATTATTTGGTCTTTGTATATTGCTGCTATTGGTAATATTTGTCTTGGTATGCTGATTTTGTTAGTTATATTACATGGTGGTTTTAGTCACTTTATAGTGGGGACATGCACCGATAATGTGGCCCTGGTATACACTCACCGGCCACTTTATTAGGTACACCATGCTAGTAACGGGTTGGACCCCCTTTTGCTTTAAGAACTGCCTCAATTCTTCGTGGCATAGATTCCACAAGGTGTTGCAACGATGCTCAATTGGTACCAAGGGGCCCAAAGAGTGCCAAGAAAATATTCCCCACACCATGACACCACCACCACAGCCTGAACCGTTGATACAAGGCAGGATGGATCCATGCTTTCATGTTGTTGACGCCAAATTCTGACCCTACCATCCGAATGTCGCAGCAGAAAATCGAGACTCATCATACCAGGCAACGTTTTTCCAATCTTCTACTGTCCAATTTCGATGAGCTTGGGCAAATTGGAGCCTCAGTTTCCTGTTCTTAGCTGAAAGGAGTGGCACCGGTGTGGTCTTCTGCTGCTGTAGCCCATCTGCCTCAAAGTTCGCCGTACTGTGCGTTCAGAGATGCTCTTCTGCCTACCTTGGTTGTAACGGGTGGCTATTTGAGTCACTGTTGCCTTTCTATCAGCTCGAACCAGTCTGCCCATTCTCCTTTGACCTCTGGCATCAACAAGGCATTTCCGCCCACAGGACTGCCGTCTCTGGATGTTTTTTCTTTTTCGGACATTCTCTGTAAACCCTAGAGATGGTTGTGCGTGAAAATCCCAGGAGATCAGCAGTTTCTGAAATACTCAGACCAGCCCTTCTGGCACCAACAACCATGCCACGTTCAAAGGCACTCAAATCACCTTTCTTCCCCATACTGATGCTCGGTTTGAACTGCAGGAGATTGTCTTGACCATGTCTACATGCCTAAATGCACTGAGTTGCCGCCATGTGATTGGCTGATTAGAAATTAAGTGTTAACGAGCAGTTGGACAGGTGTACCTAATAAAGTGGCCGGTGAGTGTACTTTCTGACCCACATATAACAAGTCAATTAAACTGTTCAGTGTAAACTCTAACAAAAACTAAACCCAAAACCAGAGGCATAATTGCATTTTCTTTCTGTTAACCCCACAATTTCTTTTTTCAGGAGAGGAGAGGGTGGAAGATACTTCAGCTGTATAACTTTTATTTCTTTAGCCCCATTTGAAATAAATTTTCTTCTATTAGACAATTCCATTAAATAGAAATAATTTTCCGCAGCATACTACACTGCAGACACCCATCAGGTCAAGTAGGGAACCTGTTGTTGAAATGTAGTGGTCCACAGCCTTGGTAGGGAGCCCAAGCTAAAGTTTTGGACCCGGGCCTGTGAGTCTTTAGCTATGCCGATAGATAGATAGATAGATAGATAGATAGATAGATAGATAGATATGGGAGCAACTGATAGATACAACTAGTAAAAGGATAGGTGTATCCCATAAAATATCACTTTTATTTAATAATTATTAAAAATATAAACAAACACAAAATTAATACTTACCATAAGCTAGTCCTAACCAAAAGAAATAAGGGGATAGAAAATGACTTTACCTGCAATAGGGCAATCACCCCAATAAGGGTGGCCCGTTCACGTACCTTTCCCTTGAGAAAAAAAGCCCTACTTATCCCTCAAAATAGTAAGGACAGTCAATAATGGCTAAAAGATCCTTTAGAAATCCTATATACCAGTTAAACAATATGGTACCAAGTAAAAAACCTTAGCGTCAGCTGCCAACAATATCCAAAAAATGCCTTATATAATAGTCAGATATTTCACCTAAATATCAATCAACAACTGTTGTCAGGTTAAATATAACAATTAACAAAATAACAACCCAATAGCATTAGTATCAGCCAACAGCAATTACGAATAAATGTAGTATATATTCCCCAGATAGTATATCACTCCAACGCGTTTCTCCTATTGTAGAATAGATTCATCAGGGAAGACCAAAAATGACCAATAAGAGGGAATGATTAACAGCCAGATTTGATAATCTATATAAATGTAAAAGGTGGCCACATAAGAAACAAAGTGAAAAAGAAAACAGTTGTATACTCACGATACCCAACAACTTATGATGCTTATAGGGAATATCCAGATATCGGCGCCCTTAATAGAGGTGCCTAGCTGATAAGAGTCATAGGGTACAAAGTTGTGGAGCCCATGTTGAGGCAAGAAGAATCTTTTCTATAATAGGAGAAACGCGTTGGAAATGATATATTATCTAGGGAATTAATACTACATTTATTCATGAATTGTATATAGTATTTCGAAAAGATCTTTTAGCCATTATTGACTGTTCTTACTATTTTGATGGATAAGTAGGGCTTTTTTCACAAGGGAAAGGTAAGTGAATGGGACCGCCCTTATTTGGGCAATTGCCCTATTGCAGGTAGGGCCATTTTATATCCCCTTATTTCTTTTGGTTAGGGTCATCAAATAAAAGTGATATTTTATATTTTGTGGGATACACCTATATTTTAGTACTTGTTTTTGTAAACTAAGTGTAAAATCCCGTTTGCTATTTAGATTTCCAATCCTACAAACAAAATTGGCTCTGTGAATTAGCAATAGATAGATATAAGATAGGGCTTGTTCACACGGCGTTTTTGTGATCCGTTTTACGGATCCGTTTTACGGATCCGCAAAACGGATCTAACAATTGTCAGTGTGATTAACATTGAGTTAAATGGCAAAAGCGCATCGCTGTTCCCACGGGAGATCAGCGATGCGCTTTTGAGAGCTCTTCTGCACTGCGCTTTTCGCATCCGCTTTAAGAATTGACATGTCAATTCTTATTGCGTTTTACGCAACTGAACGCCCATAGGAGATAATGGAGTCCGCTTTTGGCACTTGTCCAAAAGCGCTCCACACTCCTGGTACGTAACAGCTGCGCTTTGCATCCTGAAAGCGGATGCGAAAAGCGCACTGGAAGGCTGGACGGGGATCGCTGGAGAGGTGTGCAGCGGCAGCGGGAGCGCAGGTGAGCAGAGCGGCGGCGGCGGCAGCGGGAGCGCAGGTGAGCAGAGCGGCGGCGGCGGCAGCGGGAGCGCAGGTGAGCAGAGCGGCGGCGGCAGCGGGAGCGCAGGTGTGCAGAGCGGCGGCGGCAGCGGGAGCGCAGGTGTGCAGAGCAGCGGCGGCGGCAGCGGGAGCGCAGGTGTGCAGGAGCAGGCGGCGGCAGCGGGAGCGCAGGTGTGCAGAGCGGCGGCCGGCAGCGGGAGCGCAGGTGTGCAGAGCGGCTGGCACGCGGCGGAGCGGAGCGCAGGTGTGCAGAGCGGCGGCGCGGCAGCGGGAGCGCAGGTGTGCAGAGCGGCGGCGGCGGCAGCGGGAGCGCAGGTGTGCAGAGCGGTGGCAGCGGGAGCGCAGGTGTGCAGAGCGGTGGCAGCGGGTGCGCAGGTGTGCAGAGCGGCGGCAGCGGGGGGGCAGACATAAAGGCAGCGGCGGCGCAGGCATATATGAGGGCAGACATGAAGTGAAGTGAAGTGGAGGGCAGACATGAAGTGAAGTGAAGTGGAGGGCAGACATGAAGTGAAGTGAAGTGGAGGGCAGACGAGAAGTGAAGTGAAGGGCAGGAGAGAGAGAGAGAGAGAGAGAGAGAGAGAGAGGAGAGGAGAAAAGAGGAGAGAGAGGAGGAGTAGAGAGGAGATGGGAAGAGAGGAGAGAGAGAGAGAGAGAGAGAGAGGGAGAGATAGAGAGAGAGAATCTGCCCAGAATCCGTCCGGAAATAATTGACATGGCAATTGTTTTTCCGTCCGGATTGCCGTCGTCAATCCGCGGCGGCAATCCGGAACGGAGTTTTGCGTCGTGTGAACGACGCGCCGTATTTTCTATTGAAATCAATAGACAATAGGCTGTGACTTATTTTGGACGGATTTGCCGACGGATTGACGATCGTCAATCCCTCGGCAAATCCGTCCAAAATAAGCCGTGTGAACGAGGCCTAAAAAGGATCCAAAACGCCGTGTGAACAAGCCCATAGAGAAAATAAATAAATAAATAGATATGAGAGTGAGATAGAGAAATATCGTTAGATATGAGGCAGATAGAGACGGACAAAAATAAATTAATAGAGAGATATGTTAAATAGACAGATAGATAGATAGATAGATAGATAGATAGATAGGTATGAGATAGATATGGATAGATATCGATAGATATGTATAGAAAGATAGATAGATATGGATAGATATGGATGGACAGATAGATATAGATAGATAGATAGATAGATAGATAGATAGATAGATAGATAGATAGATATGGATAGATAGATAGATATAGATAGATAGATATGGGAAGGATAGATAGATAGATAGATATGGGAAGGATAGATAGATAGATATGAGATTAGATAGATAGATAGATAAAAATAATAAGCAAGGCAGCACTCTATAAAAATACTTTTGTGCAATAAATGGGTGCCAGCGATTATACGACCAGAGCCTCCGGTCCCATAAATATCCAAGGAAGATCACGGCACTCCAAAATTGGCAAAAAATTAACAAAACTTTATTCCAACATGTCCAGTGACGACGTTTCGGCTCCAAAAGCCTTTTTCAAGTGATACATAGGTGAAAGTGCAAGGTATATAAGGGGATGTGCTCATAAATATTTATAAGTGTATAATAAATATTCAATATAAACAATTACATGTAAACCAAGTATTACAAAGTAATAAAACTTTAAAAGTGATTACAAGTGAAAAAAACAGTGTTAATACAATTTTAGACAAAGTTCAGTTCATTAATATTTACCAAATCTGCATATAAAATATAACATTCATGTGTTCATATCATGATGGAGGCGGATCGAACTCCTCCTCCTAACATTAAATTCCATGAATATACATAAATCAAAATTAAAGAGTCACTCACATGAGTTACTGCACACCTCGGCGTCCTGCAATCTGCGGTGCGCATGACCGGAAGTTGTCATATGTCTAGCAAGGGATAGTGCGTGCCAACCACACAGTACATTGCCAACCATTGAGAGAGCTCGCGCATGTGCATTAGGTCCGGGGAAATAGTCACAGCCATATTGTTTAAGGGCAGGCTTGGTCTCCAATGTAGTTATATAATAATGAAATAGCGTCAAAAATAAGCATATTTACCGGGGGTAAGTGTGGATAAATATCTCTCAGAGCGACCCATATATGATGCGCCGCGCCAAGGATATAATAAAGCGCTCATTCACGCATCACCCCTGAAACAGGAGTGCAGCGTGGACCGCGCTAATACCACACACATCCCCATGCAGGAAGACTCCTCATCCTATTTATATATAGCGATATATAATAAGGCGCTAACATTATAATTTATACATAAGGTGGAATAATATTACAGACCTGAGCTCAAGAATGGCAAATGTTTCATATAGCTCATGCAAAAGTCTCAATGCAGCATAAAGACAAAAAAAAACGAGAAAACACTCTGCATGCAGGTTGCCAAGGAAAAAAAAATTTATTCAAAAAAATAAAAAATTAAATAAAAACATATTTGAAAAAGGGGGGGGGAGAGAAGTAGTTCTTTCTGTCCCCATCCAGGTATCTGAAAATAAAAATAAAAATTATTAGAAATAATAAAAAATCTTAATGGTAATAATATTAGACAATTTCACCTAAATCCAAATCAGAAAGTACTATGCAACCTGAAAAAAATAGGAGGCAAACTACTTATACATTTTCTGGTTGATTTTAAAATCAACGTTTAGCCCATTTGGTTTTAGTGCATTTAACGTATATATCCAGTGAAGTTCTTTCTTCTTTAATATTGTGAGTCGGTCACCACCTCTCTTTAGAGGGGCTACACCGTCTACAATCATGCACTTAAAATCCCATTCGGTATGGTTCATTTCCGCAAAATGTTTGGAGACCGGTAAATTTTAAGCGTTTTTTACGTATGGGTATATCTGTGGTTGTTTAACCTAGTTTTAAGGTCACAGGTCGTTTCGCCCACGTAAATTAAATTACATGGGCACCATAATATATAGATAACCCATGAAGAGTTAGACGTGTAAAAAGAACTAATGTTGAAACTCTCTTTCGTAACAGGATGTACAAATAAATCTCCTTTATTTATAGCTTGACAATTAATACAATTCAAACATGGGTAAATCCCTCGACTTTGTTTACCTAAAAAAGTTTGTCTCCCCTTCGGTTTAGTTATATCATTTTTCACCAATCTGTCCCTTAAATTAGTTGGCCTTCTATAGTACATTATAGGGGGAAATTGAAATTCTGCTACATTTTTAAAGCTGTTACTCAAGACATGCCAATGTTTTCTCAGAATTGCAGAGATCGGACCACTCAAATCACTATAAGTAGAAATAAATGGAATTCTCTTTGGCCTAGCTGTTTTAATAGTATGTTTATCCAATAAGAATTGTCTATCCAATTGTGCTACTTTATTCCTCTGTCTGGCTATCAACTTATTTGGATAGCCCCTCTTTTGGAACTTATCTGACATAATATCTAAAAATTCTTCACATTTTTCAGGAGTATCTACTATTCTTTTTACCCTTAGCATTTGGCTATAGGGCAAAGATTGAATCATTTTCATTGGATGGCAGCTATTATATTTCAATATTGTATTTTTATCAGTAGCTTTAGTAATCACCTCAAATATGCATTTGAGGTGATTTTGCTAAATCTAGAATTTCTACATAAAGAACTCAATGTTATTTCTCAGAAATTGAAAGATGTGGACACTGCACTTAAGGGTACTCTCCCAGATGGGGATTATTCTAATTTTGTATTGAAACAACAAGATTTTTTGAGTAAATTTAAAGCAGATATAGAAGAGATGAAACGTCGGAAGTGGCAAAGAGATTTGAGAGATTATTAAAATGGATATGTTTATTCATGGAAAAATGATAATGGTTCTAAACCTACAATGGCTAAAAAGTCTAGGAGGATCACTACAGCAAAAAAAATGGTGGATTGCATGACTCATCTATTGATTTTTTAGGGACAAATCAACGTTCCAGAACAGACAGCGACCAACCAGAAGAGAAGGCAAGCGACATAAACGATCAAGCAAAAACAAGACGCCTGCGCAATGTCAGGATACAATCACCGAAGGTCAATTCAGCTCGGAAGAAGGGAGGAAAGACGATACAGATGCAACAACAATGGTAAATATTTCCTCTATTTCATTGACTGAGGCACAAATGAAAGTATTGTCAAAGGGCTTGTCATTCTGTCCCGGTGCAAGGACTGATTGGTTCGAATTAGAAATGGACATGTTTTAATTTATTAGAAGGTTAAAATTATGTGTGCATTATAGTACATTGGAAAATAGATCTGAAAAGGTGGATCAGCCTTTGGCTCGTCCAGCTTTTTCTTTAAAAGAGTATAATCTAACCTTACCGAGTGATTTTGTTCCTGTCAATGTAATACATCAAACTGAAACATATAGCAGCATGGTAAGACAGGATCTAAATCAATTGAAAATGGATAACATGGACAAACCATTTAGACATCCAAATTTGACCTCTAGTGAGATTAAAGCTATTAAAGAGTTATCAGATAATTCTGAAGTCACCATTAAACCGGCGGATAAGGGTGGGGGAATAGTGATTATGGATACTAAAATGTATACTGCGGAAGCCCTGAGACAATTGTCTGATTCTGAGGTATATTGTATACTTCAGAGTGATCCAAAAATAATCTTTCAATCTAAATTAACAGCTATAGTAGAGAAAGCCTTTCAAGACAATATCATTGATCAGGGGCTTAAATCTTTTTTGATAGTATAATTTCCAATTACTCCAATCCTATATCTCCTGCCAAAAATACATAAGTCAATAAATAATCCACCCGGTAGGCCGATCGTATCAGGGAGAAACTCACTATTCAGTAATGTTTCTATATTCCTGGATAGAATTTTATCCCGGTACATACAGACATCTAGATCGTATATCAAAGACACTACAGATTTTTTGCAAAAGTTAGAAGATACTATAATTGATATAGATAAAAAGATTTTCTTAGTTTCTTTTGATATAACCAGCTTATATACCTCGATAGAGCATGAACATGGATTGAGAGCAGTAATTAGGATCTTAGATAAGACAGATTTTACAGATGAAAGTAAGGAATTTGTTATGACTTTGTTAAATCTAGTTCTCACTTGCAACTATTTTGCATTTGGAGACAAATTTTACCTGCAATTACGTGGGACTGCCATGGGCACCAACGTGGCGCCCACCTATGCGGGTATATTTGTCTCTGAATTAGAAGAGGAATTTATCTATGTATCCCACCATTTTGCCAAGGTGTTGAGATGGTGGAGATACATAGACGATGTCTTTGTAATTTGGACTGGTACCGAGACAGAGTTGATTGAGTTTCATGAATTTTTAAATAATATACATTCCACTCTTCAATTTACTATGACTTACTCTTCTGAAAAGATTTCATTTTTGGATACGATGGTAATTTTTAGAGAGTCTCGGTTACATACGGAATTGTTTACTAAAGCTACTGATAAAAATACAATATTGAAATATAATAGCTGCCATCCAATGAAAATGATTCAATCGTTGCCCTATAGCCAAATGCTAAGGGTCAAAGAATAGTAGATACTCCTGAAAATGTGAAGAATTTTTAGATATATGTCAGATAAGTTCCAAAAGAGGGCTATCCAAAATAAGTTGATAGCCAGACAGAGGAATTAAAGTGCACAATTGGATAGACAATCTTTTTGGGAAATAAACATACTATTAAAACAGCTAGGCCAAAGAGAATTCCATTATTCTTACTTTTTAGTGATTTGAGTGGTCCATCTCTGCAATTCTGAGAAAACATTGGCATGTCTTGGATAACAGTTTTAAAAAAATGTAGCAGAATTTCAATTTCCCCCTATAATGTACTATTGAAGGCCAACTAATCTTAAAGGGGACAGATTGGTGAAAATGATATAACTAAACTGAAGGGGAGACAAACTTTTTTAGGTAAACAAGTCGAGGGATTTTTACCCATTTTTGAATTGTTTAATTGTAAAGCTATAAATAAAGGGATTTATTTGTACATCCTGTTACGAAAGAGATTTTTCAACATTAGTTCTTTTTAACACGTCTAACTCTTCATGGGTTATCTATATATTATGGTGCCCATGTAATTTAATTTTTACGTGGTGAAACGACCTGTGACCTTAAAAACTAGGTTAAAAACCACCAGATAAAAGATACGTAAAAAAAGCTTAGATTTACCGGTCTCCAAACATTTTGCGGAATGAACCATTACCGAAGGGGATTTTTAAGTGCATGATTGTAGATGGTGTAGCCCCTCTAAAGAAAGAACTTCACTGGATATATACGTTAAATGCACTAAAACCAAATGGGCTAAACGTTGATTTTAAAATCAACCAGAAAATGTATAAGTAGTTTGCCTCCTATTTTTTTTTAGGTTGCATAGTACTTTCTGATTTGGATTTAGGTGAAAATTTGTCTAATATTATTTTCCATTAAGATTTTTTATTATTTCTAATAATTTTTATTTTTTTTTTTTCAGATACCTGGATGGGACAGAAAGAACTACTTCTCCCCCCCCCCTTTTTTTTTCAAATATGTTTTTATTTAATTTTTTATTTTTTTGAATAAAATTATTTTTCCTTGGCAACCTGCATGCAGAGTGTTTTCTCGGTATTTTTTGTCTTTATGCTGCATTGGGACTTTTGCGTGAGCTATATGAAACATTTGCCATTCTTGAGCTCAGTCTGTAATTTTTATTCCACTTATGTATAAATTATAATGTTAGCGCCTTATTTTAAAATCGCTAAAATAAATAGGTGAGGAGTCTTCCTGCATGGGATGTGTTGTGGTATTAGGGGCGGTCCAAGCTGCACTCCTGTTTCAGGGGTGATGCGTGAATGAGGCTTTATTTTATCCTGGCGCGGGCTCATGTAGGGTCGCTCTGAGAGATATTTATCCACACTTACCCCAGGGAAATAGCTTATTTTTGACGCTATTTCATTTTTTTATAACTACATTGGAGACCAAGCCTGGGCCCTTAAAAAAATATGGCTGTGACTATTTCCCGGAACCTAATGCACATGCGCGAGCTCTCTCAATGGTTGGCAATGTACTGTGTGGTTGGCACGCACTATCCCTTGCTAGACATATGACAACTTCTGGTCATGCGCACCGCAGATTGCAGGACGCCCAGGTGTGCAGTAACTATGTGAGTGACTCTTTAATTTTGATTTATGTATATTCATGGAATTTAATGTTAGGAGGAGGAGTTCGATCCGCCTCCATCATGATATGAACACTGAATTTTTATATTTTCTATAGCGGGTTTGGGAAATATTAATGAACTGAACTTTGTCTAAAATTGTATTAACACTGTTTTTTTCACTTGTAATTAGTGTTGAGCGTTTTTATGAAAAATTTTTTAAATTTGGCGGGGTTTTTTGGTGATCAAAATTTTTTCAGATCATGCAAAATTTAAAGGTTTAAATTGGGGATTATTAAGATGCGCCATTTCCCTTCCTTAATTTTGGGGCAGCAATGAGATTACAGAATAAGCGGGTGAGATGTTGTGCGAGTCATGACTGGGTTGTGTAGGTTTGCGGTTTGGCGGGAAAAATCACATGACCCCTTTTTAAATAGAACGCTTTTCTGTTCAGCCTCAGTGCCTCAAGTCTCTGGGAATGGGACTGCGCTCTCTTGTGGCCAAACGCCACAAAATTTGTCATTTTCTGCACAGAAAACTCTATTTAGCTGTGATCCTTCCAAATTTTGTTAGATTAGAATTTGAAGATTTTTGTATTTTCTAGGAATTTTAAAGCAGCATCTACCGCTGTAAACGGGGGGGGGGGGGCCCCCGGGCGAACACGACAACTCTATAAAGAATATGATAAAGTTCACCCAAAACTTGTGTAAAATTTTCACTGCAAAATCTTTATTTTTAACGTTTTCTATTTTAAAATTTCCTGGATTTGGGGGACTGAACTTATATTGGGAAACATTTTTCTTTGTAAATGCAGGTCTCTTTTTAGGTGCAAAAACTCACTTTTTTTACAGTAACATTTCAGATAGGTGTTCAATTTTAAAATTTTCACCACTTTTTTGATATATCCACCTTGCAGAAAAAATTACAATCCGAAATTTGTAGTCAGCACAGGTTTTGTTTGTTCCAAAAATACGTGTATTTCCCAAAAAACATAACAGATACGTGTTTTTTGACTTTTGCGCACCAGCTTTGTTCATTGATCAGCATCCACGAAAATCTTAAAAAAGCATTCTATAGTCCCCAAGGGAATTAAAAAGGTAAAAAATACAGTGTTTTATACGAAAACAAACAGATACAGCAAAAACAGACCCCTTTTCCCCCGGCACTTTTTAAATCGGGGGTCTGAGTTTGGGGTTTTATGTTTGGGGCCCAGGAAGGGATGTCAATGTCCGGGAAAACTAAAATGGTGGTTGAAAGACCCCTTTCTTGGCATTTTTAAATTGGGGGTTAACATTTTTTGGGGCTCATGCTGTGGCCCCAGGACGGATAGTAAATTCCCGTAAAAAATGGGGGGTTAAAATTCCTTTTTCCGGCATTTTTAATTTGGGGGTCAGTTTTTTTTCAGGTTTGGGGGGGCCCCATCTGGTTCCAAGACGGGATATTTGCCGTTGTGGAAGTTTAATTTCAGTTCTCCAGCCTGTTTGGGTGTAATATGAAGGTGTTTGTTGTTCCCATAACTTTAAAGGTCATCGGGTCTAATCGACCTCATATGAAAAACCTTATCGATGGGGCCGACTTTTCGACTATCGCCCATGTCGATAAACCAACCCGTAATCGCTCAACACACTTTTAATCACTTTTAAGTTTTATTTTTTTGTAAATACTTGGGTTTTCATGAAATTTTTATATTGAATATTTATTTCCTTATAAAATTTTGAAATCCCCTTAATACCCTTTTATTTTTACCCCATGTAAACTTGAAAAAGGCTTTTTGAGCCCAAACGTCGTCACTGGGCAGTTGGGAAAAAGTTTTGTTAATTTTTTGCCAATTTTGGAGTGCCGTGATCTTCCTTGGATAGATAGATAGATAGATAGATAGATAGATATGGGATAGATAGATAGATAGATAGATAGATATGAGATTAGATAGATTGATTAGTTATTTTGCACAGTATTCTAGCAGAAACTAAATGATCCTAAATTCAAAGACCATAATAATTCTATAATTTGACTTGTGTGACTGTAATTGTGTTTGATCTGTAACAATAAGAACACAAAGTTTTAGTCTCGACTCTAAATAATCAGTTATACTGTGGAATACTTACAGACAGCAATGTTTTATAATTACAGCCAAATGCTCAATGAGAAATCACTTTGCTCATTGTAGAACACTTTTTTCTCTGCTGTAATACAAACTCTCTTGAGCTGGAAAAATACAAGATATGGAACAGCAGTCCAGTGTTAGTAAAGAACATTCCACTCAGGTCAGAAATAATCTGCAGCATTTTTAGAAGTTTTGTTAATTTTAAAGGTATTTGAGTTTTCTTGAAGTTTGAGGCAAAACCTTTTTTTAACATGTTTATTTAGGTTGGTGATGCATGGCAGCACTATGGGCAACATGTATGTACGGGGCTGCACCAGAAGTCTGGCGTCTTTTCAGCCCGAAAACTGGCGCAGCCCTGTTCGCTATATTTTTAATCAGGCTCACTCCAAAATTAGGTCCATTATACAGCCCCCCCAGTCGGTCGCTGGGTATATAGAGCCCTTCAGTATGTAGGTAGGTATATTGAGCCCCCCCAGTAGGTAAGTATAAATAATCTCACAGAGTAGCTAGGTATATAGGCCCCCAAATAGGAAGGTAGGTAATTTTTTTTTTTTTTTTTAAGGACCCCAGTAGGAAAATAGTTATATAGTTCCCTACATAGCTGGGTAAATAGTATATTTATTTATATAGAGTTTTATTTATTTAGCACTAACTAATTTAGCAAATAAAGGAAATTATTTTAATTAGTGGCATGTTTGCTCCAAATCAAGTGCAAGAAAACTTAGGAAATTACTCAATGTTGTGAGAAAAAAAGGAATCAATTTTCTCAAACAAATATTGGCAAAAGTCTAAAAATCAAAATTAGTTTTCAGGTACAAGGTAAAGGGCTTGCAGACCTTATTCAGCTATTGGCTATTTGAAAGAAATGTTTGCTCGAGGAAAAAACAATGGATATGATTATAAAATTCCAACACTTAAAGAGGTTGTCTCACTACATTGATTCGTCCTGTTTTCTTGGTTTCACTTTGAATTCAGGGGTGTGTTTACTGACTTCCACTAGGCTGCAGTAGAAGCCAGGTCTGTAGACTAAGCAACCAGGCAGTCAGCTAACAGGATAATCAAACAGGTCTGTATCAATAGCGATCTGGAGGAGCTGATGAAGCCCAACAAAGGGGATATCTAAAATAGGTAGACACTGTTGAATGGACATATATGCAAGTTACTTTTGTTTTTACAAGATCTTTAACATAAAAAGCAATCCTTGTAGTGAGACAACCCCTTTAAGGGGACATGTATGAAAACTGGCGCCACCTTGACATTCGTACTTCTCATTAGGCTGGTGTAGCATTTGTCAGTATATATTAAAGAGTCGCAATGTGGTTCAAATTTTTTTTTTGCTGCTCTCAGCCTATATAGTTGATAAGGTCCAGCAGCCCTACAACCCAAGGACGTCGCTGGACTGAGTGTTTCGCCAGTAAACATTATAAATAAATTTATATTCAATAAATTAATATTCTTATGACTTTTATTTTTATTTTCTAGCTTGATGTGACCTATTTGTAATTATTGATACTACTAACATGACTCCATAAATGCCAGATTGATAATGGGATTTATGGTAGATGCTGTATTGGTTTTATAATTTTATATTATATAATTTTATATTAATTTTATATTATTTAATTTGATAGTAGCTTTATATTATTTAATTTTATATTTATTTTATATTTATATAGTTATTTTTATATAGCTTTATAATTAACATAAGTTAGTTTTTATTACTATAGTTGTATAAGTTGGTAAAGAATGGGTGTTTTATTGTCTATTGGCAATTACAACGACAACTTTGGGCTCAGCCTCACCACTTTGAAATTGTCATGGATTGTTACAACAGTTTTGCGCCACATTCTATTGAGCCACATTAATAAATGTGTCTAATCTTATGACTGTGGCGCGACAGGCCCCCTAAGAACTAACGTGGACAAAACTGTTGAAGATGTTAGATGTGCACCAGTTTTTGGTGAAAGACCTTTTAAGAACATGTTGGACGACAACAGTTTTTTGAACATCACGCCAAAAAAACGGCGCAGCGCTGTTCATACATGTTCCCCAGAGTGTGGCAGAAGATGTTGGTTGTTACTAGTCAGCTGTGTGTAAAATGTGATGTAAGTGTTATGAAATTGTAAAGGTTATAAAAGGAAAATTTACAGTACAAGTTCATAGAAAAGATGCTCTTGGGCCAGAAAATGTACAAAGATGAGCAACTAAACTGAAAAGGAGCATGAACTATCTTAGATATGAGAAAAGATCAAAAGATTTTAACTAATTTAGTGTTGACAAGAGACTACTAAGGGGAGACAAGAATAATTTTTATATCAATGGCCCCTACAAAATGTATGGTGAAAAGCTGTTTCATGTAAAAACCCCTAAAAGACAACAAGGTGCAATTTCCAGAGGCAAAAGACCTTCTTTACCTTAAGAGCTGTGAATCTGTGTAATAGCCACCCCTGTAGCTGGTCACAGCAGGAACAGGTGAGGGCTTCAATAAAGGCTTAGATTACGACTTATTACTAAATAATATTAATGCTTATGTAGACATATAAAAACAAAGTTTTAAAAGTACCTATACTCCTCCACTCCTCCTCATCTTCTCCCCACCCTTGGTTCAACTTCATGGATATGTGTCTTTTTTCAACTGGTATAATCATATAAGACTCAAAACAATAGATCTTTAAAATAGAAAATGTGCCACGAAAATGAATGAAAAAAAATGAATGGATACATGAGTCTATGTCTTTGACATAACTGTAGAAATGGGGGAATAAAATGGGATTTATAAATAGAAAATCCAAACCAGCATTAACACCTAAACTGAAGGAAACAAGAGAAACAATCATAGAGTGTGGAGGATTGGATAAGAGTGATATTCACCAATCAATCACCAGTCTACGTTAATCAAGGAAATGATGCTGGAAAATCTGTTTGATGCCGTCCAATAAAACATAAAAAAAACACCTACAGAAAACAATCACATGTCCCATCACTTATGATATCTAGCAACACCAATGGACTCCAAAATACAACTTACAACACAAGAAACACACCAGCAGTCACGTGAAAAAAGAGTATGAAGAGTATCAATAAAAAGACTTACCTCTAAATGATTCAACAAGTGGACAGCAAGTGGACAAAGACAGATCCAAGTTTCAAATGTGTGTACACTCCAGCAATGGAAACGTAATAACGATAACTGTCCCTAGCTATCTGTCCCGAGCATTGTCCCTCAAATGTTCGCCATATGACTATCCCCAACACCAGAACCTCTATCCCTCACATAACCGTAACACCTTTTCCCCAAATATGTCCCTAAGCTAACAACTTCAGTCTGATACATTTAGAATGAAAATAGAGAGCACAGAACAATCCAACAAAGCAGGTCTAGACATAATCCAAATGTATATACTCTGCACAGTCTGCCATTTTCAGCTTAACTTTATAGAGAGCTGAGGTACACAGCCAGGTCAGCTGACAAGAAAGTATCCTGACCAGTTGAAAATGCAACCACTTCAAACAAACACAGACAACAAGACAGAAATAACACAGACTTCTGCTGCCTAATAGATACTTACCAACTCTCCTGGGTTGTGTGGGAGACTCCCACAAATAGGGGTGACTCTCGCTCCCCAGAGATAGTTAATAAATCTTTAGCAGTCACGTGGCTGCTGGAGGATCTTTAAGATAAGCGGTTCCAAAACAGCATCGAGACGCTGCTCCGGTGCCACTGATGGCGGGGGGCAGCACCCACAGCTGGGCTATAAAGTGTAGCTGCAGGGTGTGCACGGCTTTTCTGGCGCATGTGAATCAGACGACAAGAGAGGAGAGGTGAGTTCCTCTGCTCCCTTTCACTTACCTTACCTTGACACTGGATAACCTATCAAGCATCCGGTAAAGCTGGGTAACATCCCATCTCCCACAGGTGGTACCCAGTTTTCTTATCATGGAAAGCTGGATGACACCTGTAGAGGTTGGGCATCACCCTGGAAAGTGAATAAGCTATCCAGTCTAAGTGTATGTATGTAATGTTTTTTGTTTATTTACAGGTTTGCTTTTTGGACTACTTTGGTTTTGGTGGACTATGTCAGATCAACCTTGGATTTATTTTTTTAATAAAATAGTTACAAAGGGTTGGTGTCAGGGAGTGTTTATTTAAATTATTATTATTTTTTTTATCCCAGTACCTAATACACCAGGGGTACAGGCAAGGGCCAGGTAACTGTCAGAAGCAGACATTCTAATGTGATGGTGCGCTTCTGGGTGGCTACAGGCTGGTATTATTAGGTTGGAAAGGGCCCAATATCCATGGGCCTTTCCATACTGATAGTATGAGGCTGCAGCTGTTGGTTTTACCTTGACTGGTTATGAAAAAAACTGGGGAACACACATCATTTTTTCACTTAATTTATTTATTGAAAGTCTAAAAAATTGCATCCATTGTAAACAATAAATTTTAAAAAAAAAATAACGTGGAGTCCTCCTCAGTTTTCATAACAAGCCAAGGTAAAACTGTCAGTTGGTGAGTTGAGAGCTTGAGTAATAGCGAGAGGGGGTTAATGTCAGCATTGGGTTGACACAAATTACCACTGGCTGACATCAAGCTCCAGAGACATCAATACCTCCATTACTAGCATTGCCTCCAATGCCTCCATTACTAGCACCAAAATTAAAAGGTAAAAAATAACAATGATACAACACAAAAACATTTGATTTAAATAAACACTCTCCAACAACATCCCTTTATTAACCTCTTTCTGACATTTGATGTAAGTTTTACTACACTGTCTATCTGCACTTAAATCTTATTCAATCCCAATACAATATGGAGGAGAAGATTTTTGGAAGGGAAGAAAATTTTTTTTTTTTTTTAACATCCCCATTAACACACACAGCTCAGCTGCCACCAAACTCGTCCTTTGGCTTCTCACAGTTGTCCTCTGGAGCCACTCACAAAGAGGAACACAAACTGGATCTCATCTTCACCCTGCTATGCACCCTATCTAACATCTCAAACTCTTCTCTTACCATGTCAGACCATAATTTGCTTACTGCGGAAGTGTGGTCTACACATGAAGCGCGTATTCCATTGCTATTTATAATAAATTTTCAACTGAAAAGACTTTTTTTGAGTTTTTTCTGGGCAAATTGGAGAAAATCTAAAACATTAATTTGGTTTTGCTGTAATCGTATCAACTTGTTGAGTAATGTTAACATGTAATTTTTACCATAAGGTGACATCTGTAAAAAATAAAAAACGCTACCAGGATTGCTGTTGACAATTTTATTAAATAAATTGAGGCAATGTTGGTCTGACATAGTCCAACGAATCAGTCATAATCCCAAAGAAGTACCTTAAAGTAAAAAAAGAAAAACAACAGAGAACCCTACAGATGGCAACCACCCAGCAATACCAAAATGCTGGATAGCCTATCCAGTGCCTGGAAAAGCTGAGTGACACCACAGCACAGGCAGCTCCAAGACCGAGCAACAGAGGAGCTGGATAGTCCATGGGGTAAGATTGGGTTGACAGAGAAGGAGGGGGTGACGGAGGGCAATTACCTCCCTGTGTTGCTGCTGTTGATGGCATGAGACACAATGCGCCTTACTTTTATATCTAGTGCATTCCAATTGCGCAGGCGCATTAGTCAACTGGTACGGTCACACTGCCACAATGCGCCTAACTAAAATATTACCAGTATACCTAATGCATCCAGGATCGCACAGCACCATTTGCAAAATACACAGGCGCATTGGTGCACATACAGTAAGGCCCCGTTCACACGGCTTATTCCCGACGGATTTGTGCGCCGTATTGAGCGCACAAATCCGCCAGAATAATGGCGGACGGGGGCGGGCCGAGCGAGGCGGGGACCCGCTCCCACGTCCCCATAGACAATGCATTGTTATGACGGCGCTTCCGCGCCATAGAAGATAATGTGCATGTCACTTTCACCCCCCGCTGCTGATTTGCCGACTGGGAGAGCGACGCGGATTCCACAGTGTCTACATGAGAGCAGGGATTACCGTAATACTTCCGACGGATAAGCGCCGTATTGAACGCAATCCGGCCGGCGGTAATACGCTCCAATCCGTCGGCAAATAAGCCGTGTGAACGAGGCCTAACAAGTATCATAATGCTGTGTATCCTATCAGGGCTACTGGATAAATAACTTTATTGACAAAGAAGGACTTATGTTATTAAAAAAAGGTGAATAATGACTCCAAACACCATCCCTAATAAAAGAATCCATTCCAAATACACATAGGGAGAGGATAAAAGGTCAGCACTAAAATGACAACAGCGATAATCCAATATATATAAATGGGGTTACACCACAAATGGAGAGATATCCCTGGCCAGTATGCAAATAAAATCATTATATAAACTAGAATCCAATAAGTAAATAGACTCGAGATAATTGTTACTGTATGTGCACCAAATGCGCCCGTGCGATCCTGGACGCATTAGGTATACTGGTAATATTTTAATTAGGCACATTGTGGTAGTGCGACCGTACCAGTTGACTAATGCATCTGCGCAACTGGAACGCACAGGATGTAATAGTAAGGCGCACTGTGTCAGTACACCTGCGCTTGTGGTAAATGCGCTTGATGGTTAATGCGCATGCGCGGTTTGGAAGGCGCCACACAGATTGAAATGCATTAGGCGCATTAGTGCATGCGTACCGGAAGGGTGATTTCGTTACAAGAAGTAGTTATGAACACTGTGGCTCGTGAATCAAGACTTGCCTGTAGCGTTTGTGGATGTGTATTGGACATGCGCGCATTGTTCCTTTTCATCTAGTAGATATGTAAAGGACTAATTTAGGCGTGTATCCTTTCTTTTAGTGGTTGGCTACTTTAATTAGGGGAGGCACTTTTTGGTTATAAGGAACACTTGACTAGTACCTGTGGTTTACACATCATTATCACCACATGTTTGTGGATATATTAAGGTTCCCTGATGAACCAACTGGGGAAACGGGCTGGGACATTTTGAAATATTGACCACAGATTGGGGCATTTTTTCCTACTAACTAGGGAAAGTCATCGAGAGGTGGGGTCGTCCTTGTTGGGTCGGGGCCCCTGCCTTGGATAGGATTATTGAGTGGTTTTGACTTACAGACTTACCTCGATTACTTTTCTACAGCACCAATTGGAGGTAAGGTGCCTCTGGAGAATTTACCCCATTTGATGACATCAAACCGTGAGTGTATCATGTTTGTTAAGTATAAGTGATTTATATATCTGGGGGTTCACGGAAGGGCTTTACTTTAGTGTGAAACCTATTCATTGTAGTATCAAACTAGGTGCTTAACCCTAGATGGATTATGGTGATTTGTAATATGTAACATTGTTGTTGTCACAGGTTTTGTGAGATATTTTTAATGGACAAAAATAAAGGTTAATTTTTATGCTAGGGATTTTCTTTTCTTTATGAGCTGATTATATATATTCCTGTCTCTATCTAAGGATTTTGTGAGATTTACAACTGGTATATACCACTATATGGTCACTGTATGGTGGTAATATTGGTTTTAATGTAATGGATTATATTCAGTAACAATACAATGGTTTCATTCAGATTCTTTATGGTGGTGATATGTGTTAGTATTATTTGCTGTTAGCATTTTGATTTGGTCCGTAACAGTATGGTTGCATTAGTCACCTATATATTAGTTAAATACGATGATATGTGGCAGAATTATTGGTCTTAATATATTGATTTCATGAGTCACAGTAATAGCCACTATATGGTAGTGGTGTGTGGTGGCAGTATTTGGTCATTGTAAATTGTTGTTACTGGTAATATTGGTCTTGGTATACTGGTTTGGTCAGTAATATCATGATGATATTGGTCACTATATAGTGGCAGTATATAGTTGTCCTTGTATGCATACAGATCCACAGAATAGAGATAACATGTCAATTAAACTGCACAGTGTAAATTACAACATAAACTAAACCTAGAAAACAAGGCAACGAGGGTCAGTTGCTTTGGCTGTATAACTTTTCTTTTTTACCGCCACCTGGCATAATTTCAAATGAATTTTCCTCCATTAGGAAATCCTTTTATGTAGAAATAATTTTCTGCGCCATGCTACACCACACACATCCATGACACCAAGTAGGGAACCTATTGTTAAAAAATAGTGGTCCACAACCGTTTATCAGTGATAGCCCAAGCTGAAGTTTTGCATCAAAGTCCACGTGCCTTTAGCAACGACCCTGTACAAGATTATTAAATTACCCTAGTGATTAGTATTATTATAAAGCATTGCAGTGGGTGCAAAACTGTTAGAACACACAAGCAGCAATGGATTCATGACAACACAGAATCGGGAAGAACTTGAACCCTGGAAAACAGAGATTAGACATAGGCTACTAAGCACTTCTGGTGATGGCCTTTAAAGAGGACCTTTGACATCTCTTGACTTGCGTTTTGTATCAAATACTTATGTTCACTGTCGGACTGGGGTGCCTTCTGGGCCCATCAGTGGAGTTGACTCTGGTGACCCACCAGTGGAGTTGACTCTGGTGGCCCTCCAGTTGAGTTGTCTCTGGTGGCCCTCCAGTGGAGTTGACTCTGGTGGCCCTCCAGTGGAGTTGAATCTTTTAGCTAGGTGTTGCCAATTGGGGGTGTATCCCAGCACACACGGACTGGACAAAATCAGACTGGGATGGGACACCCCTCCAATGGGTAACACCCAGCTGGCTGACTGGTTATTAATTTCTAGGAGGAACCACAGGGGAACCACAAAACATAGAAATTTAAAAGAATATGCTCCAGTATTGTTATTTCACGGAGAACAAACATACTTACTAACACATAAAATGTTAGTAACAGCCAAAGGCTCTCTTTAAGTCTTGCAGTATTGCTGAATCATTTGATCAAATTAAGGATTTCCTAGTGATCCATCTTCATCACGGTGTTTTGTTTTGTTTTTTGCGTAGGTTTCAGAATGCCAAAGTTGAATTTCTTTACAGTTGTAAATAATTTAGATATAAGAAGCAAATGAGAGAGGTCAATGTGTCATGGCTCTAGAATATACCCCTAGGGTTGGAGAAGATACTTGATGGCTTTATTGCAGTCATGACTATGGTCACCGTGATCATAAGGAAATTTTTTTTAAAGACACAATTCTGTCAGAAAGAGGTAATTTTGTTAAAATCAATATTCCTGGAAAGCAATTTTGTTTAGAATTTGTGCCAGTCCTTTTTTTTTGTTTTAGCAGTCCTATGGAATTAAATATTACATATAAAATTTTGCCCTTCTCTCGCTGTGATAATAAAGAAATAAATCTTGAACGAACGAGCAGACTAATCTCAGTGTACTGCAGCTGCTGCAAGACTTGCTTATCTGTATCATGTAGTCTTGTTACAAATAGCAGATAATGACAGGATGATCGCTCTACTGCTCTCTTGCCTAGATAAAGATTAGACTAGGTTGACAGTTGACAGTGCAATGACAAACACAAAACATGAAAGGATACTGGGTTAATAATAGGTTATTACTTTACACTTATTAGGTCTTGCTGATAACACTCTCTCAGGACCTTAGTGAACCATCTCTCCAAGGGCCCAATAAAAACTGCATGGTCTCTCTTTATAGTGTATACAGTCTTGCCTTGTGCCTTGCCTTGACCCTACTAGTGGTCTTATATGTGTATTATCTGTTATCAATATTTCTATATTTATTTTATGTAATTATGACTAAACATTTCAATTTTGGGTACCTTAGAACAAGGAGGGAGTTGCTGCAGGCATTGAAGGGAAGCCTGCCATGTTAGGCAGCCAGTTCAGTTGGAGAGTTAGGGCATGTTTCACTAACGCGTTATGGCGCGCGTACTGGTACGTGCCCGCAATTCGGCCGGTGGATTTTGGTATCCGCCCTGATCAGCGCGTTTTCCCAAAGCAGGAGGGGCCAGTAGCTCGCCGGCCCCATTGACATGCATTGTTCGCGGCGCGTAATCGCCACAAAATAATTGACATGTCACTTATCTCCCCGCGTGTACAATATGATCGTATTGTACGAACGGGGAGAGGAGGCATAATCCATAGTTCTCTATGAGTGCTATGGATTACCGTAATTGCAGTATTAAGCGCAATACACGGAGAAATACGGGCGCAATTACGCCTGAAACTAAGCCGTGTGAACATACCATTATAGTCAGTCTTGAGGAGTTATAGCTGTTGCAGCATATAGAGCCCGTCTGTCCATCAGCTGGTGGTGGAGCAGAAGCAGGCAGAGGTCATCTTCTCTGTGTCTGGGGAGTGGGAATACTCACAGAATCAGAGAAAGAAAGAGACCAAGAGAAAGATAAAAATAGATATACAGAAATAGAAGAAACAGACTGAAGAGGACAATAGAGGATAATATGCATAGTTGCCAACTTTTGAAAATGAAAAAGCAGGAGACCGTAGTGGGCGGCGCGCTCAGCGCGCCGCGGCAAAAATTTGGATGATTAACACCCATCTTTCAAGTAATGTCACGCCCCTTCAAAAAGCCACACCCACATCCACCTAACGCATAACGACATTTGGAAGAAAGCCAGGTAGATGCCCTTATTGCCAGGTATAACCCCCCAATAAGCAGTATGCCCCTACCGCAGGTAATGCCCCCTTGGACCAAGTAGATGCCCCCTCTGTTGCAGGTAGATGACCCTCTGTTTGCCGCCAGGTAATCCCCCCCATTGTGCCAGTAGATTCCCCGTACTGTCTGCCAGGAGAGTGCCCCCATTGTTGCCTAGGTAGTGCCCCCATTTGTTGCAAGTAATGAGCCCCCTCATTTGCCAGTAGTGCCCCCCATGTTGCCAGGTAGTGCCCCCACGGTTGCCAGGTAGTGACCCCGCATTGTTTGCCAGTAGATGCCCCTCTGTTGCCAGGTAGATGTCCCCCCCCTAGTTTCCCAAGTAGATGCCCTCTCCCCCCCTCTGTTGGCCAGATAGTGTCCCCCCCCAATGTTACCAGAGGTCGATGCCCCCTGCTGTTGCCAGGTAGATGCCCCCCTCTGTTTGCCAGGTAAGATGCCCCCTCAGTTGCCATAGAGTGCTCCCTCAGTTGCCATGTAGTGCCCCCATTGTTCCAGGTAGATGTCCCCTCTGTTTGGCCCCGTAGTGTCCCCATTGTTGCCATGAAAGCCCCCCATATAGCTAATAAAAATAAAATAATAAAATCCACTTATTACTCACCAGTCTCCTCAGCACGGCTGCTCCGGACGATCCTCCGCACGCGTAAGGTGGGGAATGAAGCAGCCGCGCGTCACTTCCCCTGCCAGTCCGCGCGTCACTTCCCCCTGGCGCCGCTGACCGTTTAATGTGCGGCGCACGACAATCCGCGCCGGACATACAGGGGGAGGAGGGAGCGATCCTCTGCCTCCCCGCTGCACAGCGAGACTCCGGGGCGTTGGAAGGCGGGCGCAGCGGCTGCCTTCATCACCCCGCTGTAAGAGCGGCGCGCGCGCCATGAGTAGCGCATTATCGCACTCTGTCGACGCGGCCATTTAAAGAACCCCCGGGAGGGCGGGAGGGGACCCCAAATAGCGGGACCCCCCGCCAAAAACGGGAGAGTTGGCATGTATGATAATATGTTATTACAAAGGAATCTGGATAAGTTGGAGGCCTGAGCAGGGAAATGGCAGATGAGGTTTAACACTGATAAATGCAAGTATGCACATGGGTAAGAGAAATCCATTACATGATAAATGTTAATGGGAAAAACACTGGTAAAAGTGACATGGAGAAGGACTTTGGAATCCTGTTGGACAGTAAACATAACATGTAGCCAAGTACCGCGCAGTGTCAGGCAGCAGCTGCCAAGCTAATAGGGATCATTGGGTATTAAAAAGGGTCATAAGAGGTCACTTGATGGGAACATTATTCTCCCATTATGACAAGTCACTGGTTAGACCACACATGGAAATATTGTTACAGTTTTGGGCACCAGGCACAGGAAAGACTTTGTAGTAGCCTTGAACAGTAGCAAAGCGGCAAACAAAAAAATAAAGCTGGACTGGTGGCTACATCAAACAGAAAGAATGGCAAGATTAGGGCTAATTAGTTTAGAGAGAAAAGCCGGCTTTCGGGACATAATATATAGTTTAAATACATCAAAAGGTCAATAAGAGGATCTCTCCCAAGATTTATTTATAACAGCTGTATCTAAACAAGGGGGCATCCCTATACGTCTTGAGGAACAAAGTTACTACATAAATAAGAAGGGATTCTTTACTGAAAAGAGCAGTGAGTACTATGTAATTACTCTCCAGAGGGACTTGATCTGGTGGACTTCAATAACAGATTCAAAAAGGTTTGGATGCATTCTGAGCATAATATAACAGGTTATAGTGTCTAGGAATCGAAGAGGGTCATTGATCAGGGATTTTTTCTGAATGGCCAGATTGAGTCAGGAAGGAATTTATCCCTAAAAAGAGGACAATTGCTTCTACCACTGGGTTTTTGCCTTTCCTCTGGATCAACACCTTAGCACAACAGGCTGAACTAGATGGACGACTTGTCTTTTTTTTAGCCTTACAAACTATGAAACTATGAAAGAGGATAGAGGACACTGTCCCCTTCATCTGGGACTGTTACCAATGAGAGTCTGAAGCAGATTGCCTTTCTTTGCAGCACCTCCTGCGCCCCCAGTAAAATAAAAAAAATAAAAAATTACACTCACCTTCCTTTGGTCACCAGTGTCAGTGACACTGCTTCCTACTGGCCGACTGGTGGTGTACTGGGGACTGTAGTGCACCGGCAGTAAAGAACCTCATGGCACTTAGCTTAGGACACCCAGCTACACACAGAAGGTTTTTCATATCCCCCTCCTTAAAGGGGTTGTCCACCTCATAAGAAAATGAAAGCAGCCACTTCCGAGCCCTCAGAAAAAGAAAAAACTAATGCTCACCTTCCTCTGGACCCCAGTTCCAGCGCAACGTCTCCCCAGTCTTCTGTTGAGATGCTGCCCCCTCATTGGTTTTTTGCACTCTGCCACCTGCACAGGCTTTTTAAATCAAATGCACGGGTACTTGTACAGGAATCTTCTCTCCCTGAAATTGTGAGTCTAATAGGGCACAGAGAGGTAACGTTTAGTGGAGTACCCATCTGAATTGAGGTCTCCCATTGCTGAATTGGAAGGTAGGGCTAACGCAGTTTTGATCAAAAATTTGAACTAAGAACCTCAAACATTTATTCAATGGTAGTCTAGTAGCCGAAATGCTTTCTTTTCCAAAATGTCCTTTGTGCCCTTTTGATAGTTTTTTAGTGTTAATAGTGTGCTGCTGAAATTGGATTGTCTTCTTCTGTTGAGATGCTGTGACATCCGACCAGGGAAGTTAAAACTGCAGCACTACTGGACCACAGCACAACCGACCAGAAGGCCACACCTTGGGGGGGGGGACAAACCATCATCACACTGCAACCTAGGTGCCTCTGCCTCCGTCACATTACACTGGTAATTGAGGGTGAGTGGATGGGGATTTTCTCTGAGGTCTGGTGATACGTCTCAATGTTGGGTGTCCATTACCTGATGTGCCAGGCATAAGAAAATATGGGGATTCATTCAAATCACTGTTCCATATTCCAGTCTAAATACAACCACACAGGAATAACATGTGCCAAATGCGTTAAGAGGCCTACACTTAATACAGTTTGCGTGTTCTGTTGCAGTCTTTGCACCTTAACCTAAAAACTAGTATAGACCTGGCAAAGATTTCTGATTCAATTATGCCACATTCTGCAGTAAATTATAATAAAGGTATTGGGCCCTGGGAGTCTACCCCCTCCTAATAAGCCCCTTGCACTTTCATAAAAAGTGCCAGAAATACCGATGTGTATGCTATAATAAATTTTCAGGAAAAAAAAATGGGACACTACTTACTCAAAAAAACACTCCAATCTTTGGCTGCTATTTAAACAGCTCAATGGCAGAACAACACATGAACCCAGTAGCTAGCAACTTTGCCATTTAATGCGTGACTGAGAAAAGAACACAGTGCATGGCTAATTGCAAGAGCAACTGAAAAAACTGCACACAACATTAACCACCTATCACACCAGCATGCAGAAAAAGAGAGCCGAATATAATGCATGGGAGATTGCACAGAAGCAAAGTAACCAAAGAAACAATCCCTCAAACAACCTCAGGCATGAGGGAGTGAGGTGTGCCTCGTTACTCTCTACAATTGCATATACTAATGCGATACAAAATTGTTCCATAAATATAGATACTGTGGTACACCAAACATGGCTTACAACCTATTAGTGACACCCATACTATTAGACAGGCGGGCATGCCCCAGCAGTTTCTAAGTTCCAACACAACACAGCCATACTCTACTCCCCATCACTGTTGGGCAAATAAAAAAGGTCATAGACTGGAAAAAATACTTAAATATGAGGTATTAGTTGGTAAACAGACATGAGGAGCCGAGAATAGCATGTGACTTGTGTAGGGGCCCCATTACCAACCTAATACCTCATATCTATAAATATTTTTCCAGAATGCCCTTGTTTATTTGCCCAACAGTGCTGGTTAGCAGAGTGTGCCAGTGTTGTTTGGACACTTAGAAAATGCTGAGCAGCCCGCCTTGTCTAATAGATATGGTTCACTAATAGGTTTGTAACCAGCATTGTTTAACCACGCGTATCTTAATTATGGCACACATTTGTCTCGCCTTACTAATATGCAATTGTAGTACCGTAAAAAAAAACAACAACCTCACCTCATGTCGCCCCCCTGAGGTTGTATAGTGATTGTTCTAATGGTTACATTGCATCTGTGCAATCACCCCATCATTATACTGCGGCTTTTCTGCATTCTGTGTGAATAGGTGTTAAAGTAGGAGTGTCAGTTTTTTCATGTTTGCCATAGCAATTAAGCTGCACATGTGATCATTTTCTCAGTCAGGCATAAATGGCAAAGTTGCTAGCTACTGGGTTCATGTTTGTTCAGCCATTGAGCTGTTAACAAGTCCCAAAGAATTGGAGTGTTTTTTATAATAAATTTTCCCCACAAGTGTACTGGTCTATCGGTAAAGTCCACATTAACTACTCAAGATTAGTGTTGAGCGATTACGTTGGCCATCGACATCGGTACGATGGACGATAGTCGACCCATCCATCCGACAAAGATAATCGATGTCGATGGTATGATTAATGATCGATGACCATTAAAGTCTATGGGAGAAAGCAACAACACCTTCATTCTTAAACCAAACAGGCTTGAGAACTGCATTAAAATCCACAAACAGTCACAAAAGATAACGTGCTTACATCTTGGCAACACACTTAGGTATTAAAAGCCACAGAAAAAAAATCACAGACCATTCACTATCCCTTCCTTGTACCACAGCAGTACCCTTAAACCGTGCATGACCCTCAATTTAAAAAGGCCCAGAAGCAGTATGAATTTGAACCATCATTTTACCTTGAACTGGACAATTTATTAGCCCTGTCCTGGAACGCAGCAATAGCCCCAAACCTGCATGACACCCACATTTAAAAAGTGCCCGAAAAAGAGTCCTTCAACCACCATTTTAGTTTCATCACAAGGACATTGACTATCCCTGTCCTGAGGCCACAGCCATGAGCCCCAAAACCTGCATGAGACCCCCACATTTAAAAAGTGCCGAAAAAAGGAGTCTTTCAACCACCATTTTAGTTTTCACTGGACATTGACTATCCAGTCCTGGCCACAGCATGAGCCCCAAACCAGCATGAGCCCCAATTAAAAAGTGCCGGAAAAAGGATTATACAACCAACCATTTTTAGTTTTCACTTTGTAACATAAACAGACCCCCGATCCTGGGTAGCGATTCCCCCTCCGTATGTTTGTGGACCAATTGATCTTCACTTGAAAAACTGGTGGTTAACAGCTACCTGATTACCACCCAGTGTGCCCCTTATCTGGCATACTTTTTCGACATTTTACTCAACGTGCTGGAGGAAATGGTCTCAGTACTTTGTTCTCTGTTCCGTGCTATCAAAACTCCATGTTCCCTCTATGAAAACCTACATCTGGTCAAGTTTTTCCTGTACTCCCTTGTACAATTCAGAGGAATTTTTTTACCAGTTTTTTTTGTACATGCAATTTTTTTTGTATTTAATTCTAGAAAACACATTTTTAAAATGGGATGGAATAAATGGAGAAAAAACAAACAGATGTCCCCATGTACTTCTACGTCAAGTGGGTTGAAGGAAATTACGACAAGGCGGTGGGCGTAAAGTGATCACGCAGGTTCAGCGGGCAAGGCCGGATTTACATGGGTGGGGAGAGAAGGGCTGGCGCCCCATCTCTATTAACACCGGGTTCGCTACAGGGGCCCGAGTTACAGGGGTGGGGTGAGAGCCGGGGCTGGTTTTCGTCATCTATTAACAACGCGGTTCAGTAGCGGGGCCCCCCGATTACAGTGGGTGGGGGTGAGAGCCGGCGGGCGTCCGTCTCCAAACACGGCAAAAAAACCCTTTTAGCAGCAACGAAAACAGTCGTGCTGAAGCAGAGTGCGGAAAGGGGAAGTTTTTGACAAAGGGCCCTCTACCCTTTCCTAAATACACAGTCAAACCGGGGTAGCGTAGAAAAATTTCTGCCTTTTCGAAAAGCGCTTCCCCCTCCTTTTATGAGTGGGGGACTAATTAAACTTTCACTTTAAAAATGCTGGGGGTACGCTCCTGTTTAAACCCAGGTGCCCTTTTTTTTGGGCTTTCCTTTTTTCCATTTTACCAACTGCTGGGGGAAAGGTCTCTGTACTTTTTTCTCTGTCCGTGCTTCATATTTCCATGTCCTCTGAAAAAATACATCGGGTTTAAATTTTTCCCTTGAAACCCCCCTTTTGTAAAATTTTAAAAGGGGTTTTTTTTTTTTTTACCATTATTTTGTACATGCAAGTTTTTTAGTATTTTAATTCTAAAAAACCCACATTTTTAAAAAGGATGGAATCCCCATGCCCTTTGTTTCTTTTTTTTTTAATTGTAATAAAGGGGTTTTGTCCCAATACGGGATTGATAGCCTGTTAAAGATTTTTCCCCAAAAAAAAAGTCATTTTGCAATATGTGCCCATTAACAGTTTCCCCTACCTTTCCTGTTTTAAAAGAAACCATCACCCTTGAGCCATTTTTGAAAATTTGTGGGAAAAAAATGTCGGGGGGGTTTAAAAAAAAAAAAACAAAAAAAATTTTTTTTTTAAAATTTGGGAAACCTGTAGTATAGCTGCATGTCACAGCAAAATCCCCCCCAAAAATTCAAAACATGACCCATGAGCCACTTTTGAAAATTTTGTGAAGAACAAATGCCCTGTTAGAAAAAAAATTTTTTTTAAAATTTGGGACCTTTTATTTAAGCGCGGGGTCAAAGCAAAATGCCGACCCAAAAATTTCAGGGGAGGGAAACCTTAAGCCACTTTGGGAAAATTTGGGTGAAGGGAAAAAAAAGCCCTGTTAGAAAAAAAAACTTTTTTTTTTAAAATAGAACCTTTAGTTTTGCTGCATTTCAAAGCAGCATGCCCCAAAAAAATTTTAATAAAAAGCCCTTCTCACCAAAATGGTTAAAAATGTGAGGGAAAAATCCCACTTAGAACCACATTTCGGTTCCAAAGGGACCTTTATTATGCTGTATCTCACAGCAATTTGGGCCCCCCAAAAATTTTAAAAAAATTGACTTCTCAGCCACTTTTAAAAAAAATTGGGAGGGGAAATGCCACAAAAAAGGGCCACTTTTCCCTTTCCAAAGGCCATAATTTTGTTTTAAATCCCCACAGAAAACATAAACCCCAAAAAATTATAATATTGCCCTTCTCACCACTTTTTAAAAATTTTTTTTTCGGGAGAAATCCCACTTAAAACCCCACATTTTTTTCCCAAAGGCCCTTTAATTTTGGGCTGTATCTCCCCTTGAAAACAAACCTAAAAAACCATTGACAATGCAAAAAAATTCTAAAGATAAAGTGGAGTAAATGGAATCGGTGTTGTCTTTAAACCCTTTGCGTCTTTTACGGGTCTCCTCACACCCAAAAACCAGCAAAATGAACTTTTGGGGGAAAAAAAAATAAAAAGGGGCGAAAAGAAATTTTTCATTTTAAAAAAAAGTTTTTAAAGGGGGACCATTTCTGTTTGAAGAGGAATGTAAAAAGTAGCCCGGAAAAACAAAAATGGGTGACCTCGGAAATTGGGGCCAAAACCCTTCATCAAGACCCAAACCCTGTTTATATTTGGTTTGAAATTCAAACGATCCAAAATTATCGGGGGAAAGCCGGATGCTTTTGTCTGTAAGGGACCCCCCTCCACTGTGCTAAAGGGGTCCCCCCTCAAAAATTACGGGGTTTGCGGGGCGGAAAACCCCTCTATGGCGTGGCGAGCCAGCTCGGGCCATTCGTCCATTTTGGAACCCCCGAAGTCTATTGGGGCCGGAACACAAAGCAAAAACATCGGTGTTTTGGGCGCAATAGTTGTGCACCCTGATTTAAGTGGTCTCTGTGGGTTGGATGGGGGCCCTGCATTGCATGCGTTGGTTTTGGTGGTAAATAAAAATTTCAGAGGTTTAAACCCCTTAGGGGGTTCTGCCCCTTTCCTGCTGCTTGCCGCTAAAGGCTACTTGGCACTTTTACTGGCCCGTCATGGGCCCAAATGTTTGGTTTCCCCCCGTGACATTTTAAAAACGTGAACCAGACACAAAAAGATTTTCTCCCGTTGATCCCAAACAGCAAAGGTTTTCCCCTTTCCTGCAATTTTACTCTCTATTTGGGGTGGGTGGAAGGAAAAGGGGGCTGTTAGTTTTGGTTTTTTTACCGGGGGGTCCCGGGGGGTGGGCCCCCCAATAACTGTTTTTCATTTTTTTATCCTTAATGCGAGGGTCCCTGTTGGAAAGGAAAAAAGGAGCTCCAAAACACTCATGTGAGAGAAAGGGCCTTGATTTCCCAAGCCTCTGGTCGAGGGGGACTAGCAACTGAAACTTCCCATCTTTCCCCCTCCGCCCCCCAAATTTTGCGGGCCCAAACCCCTTTTTCCAAAGGGAGGGGGCGTCGGTAAAGTCGGGTGTTAGGAATACCTCCCCCCTCCTCCTTTCCCCGCTTCCCCCGGCACAGCTTCAACACAGCCCTGACTTGGCCCCAGATGATTGGGACCCTGGAGCCCGATGCGCCGCCTTTCAAATAGCCCTTTACCCCAAACCCCTGCCTAATGAAGAAAGGGTAAAATTTGTGAAACTGTCGGCCTTGTGGGGTTTTACGGAGAGAAAAGGCTCCGGGCCCCCATCTGTTCCCCCTCCCCCCGCGCGTGCGGAACCCCGTTTTTTTCAAGTGTCCAAAGATCGGTTCCCGGGCCCAAGATCACCACAATGGTCCCTGCTGCAAGGGCATCGTTTCCCCACTGACCATTTTTGGGGGCTTTTTTTCCCAAAATGGCAAGGATGGGGCAGAAAATCTTTCCCCCGCCTCCACTTCGGTTTGGGTTTAAACACCCCAGGTCCGTACCGCCGCTTTTCAAAGGCCATGTGTCACTTTGGGAATGCGTTAATGGCAATTTTCGGTGCTTTCCACAATTTGCTGGCCATGTGGAGGGGGGGAAATTCCCCGCGTGTTTTGCCACGTCAACCCAAAGGGGGACGGGGGGTTGGGGAAGGGGCCGAAACTGACGCTGCAACGGGAGCCCCCCGGCGGGACAAGCAAGGGGGCGAACGGCGGGAAATCGAACTTTAGACCTCAGCCTTCTTCAGAAACAGTCCCAAAAACCCGGGAAACTCTTTTAAAAAATTTCTGGGCGACAAGGTTCATGACATGTGCCAGGCAAGGGATTTTGCTCCAGCCTACCGGGTCTTAAGGGCGGCCAGCAGATTTGCCCCCTTTTCGCACCCCACCTTGCCCGGCAAAACCCAAGGGTTTTTTGTCCCCCCCAGCCAGCGCTCGGTTTTCGGTTTCTTAGAGCCGTCCAAAAGCTCCTGACCTGTGTGGGGGACGGTACCCCCAAAGGGGGGATTAATTTCCCAAAACGGCCCGGGTTCCTGGGGACGGGGATGCCCCAGAAGGAAACCCTTTTGGGGAAAGAGCCCTGGGACCATTTCCCCGCGGTTTTGAAGAGCGTGCGCCGAGCCTTTAGAGCCACCGTCACCCCCAGAGGGAAAACCCCCCCCAGCTCACCCCGTGAGCTGTCACAGGATTTTAGCGGGCCCTTGGGCCCTGCTTAAATATTTCCATGTGTCCCGGGGGTGAGATGGGACTTTTTCCGGGCACAATGCATACAAGCGCTTGAAATTTTTGATGACACTGGTGGGCCAGGGGAGGGGCGGCTTTTTTTGGGAAAAAAAATGCCTGCTCGGCATCTTTTTATTGGGGGGGAGGGAAGGGGGGATGAAAGTGGCGGAACCCATCTGTGTCCACCCCAAAGGAAAAAAGGGAACATTTTTAAAAGGCCCCAAAAACCTGGCAATTTCCGACATTCAGGGTTTTTTGGGTTTGGGATGGTTTTGGGTTTTAAGGTGCTTCTTCCCCCCCAAACCCGGGAAAAACAGGGGGGCTTGGGGTGCTTTGACTGGGCCCCCAACGGCGTGCAGGTCGTCAAACTGGCGGGGAAAGGGGAAGGGGGAGGGTGGGTCTCTGGGGGGGGCTGGTGGTACCCTTTGGGGGGCGGGGGAGGGGTGAAGCGGGGGTGATCCCGATATACTCTGAGGACCCTGGGCAGCTGAGGGAAAGTTGGGGGGGTGGCGGAAAAGGAGGGAAGACAGAGGGTGTGGGGCAGTTGTTGGAGGGGCCCGGCGTCGGTTGGCCTTTTTTTGGCCCAAATGTTGCCTCCCTTTAAAAATCATGCATTCGCTGCATGTGACTAGACATGTTGGTGGTGGTTTAACCACCTACGGTTCTTGCCTCTACTTATGGTTTACGGAAAGGCGGCAAAAATGACATCGGGTGGGGAAATCAGGGGGCTTTTTCTCCCAAAAAAGGGGCCCCGGCTTGAGAGGGCCTGGAACCCTTTTTGACGGGATAAGCGAGGAGGGGGGGTTTGCGCTGAAACCCTGGCTGGCGGAAAACATAACAGTGGAAATTTGCGACCGCCCTCTCCCTTTTTGAGGTTTGGGAAACCCCTACTGGGGCAAATACCCCCGTCTTTCCCCTCGTCCAGTGATGAAGCGCTCCAAGCAAATTCTGCGGGAAAAGCACCCGTTGGATCCGCAATGTCGTCATCATCATCATCAACACAGGTGACTTCGTCGTCCTGACATTCTGCATCCAGGAGCTGCGGGCTACAAGCAAGAGGGACTGCAAGGCGTTGCCGACCGCCCGGGATTTTTGCCGATTGACCGGCTTCCTTCTCCTCCTCTGATGGCATCAGTAACTGGGCGTCAGAGCAGAGAAAATCATCCTCTTTGGCCTCTTGATCTTTTAACATGCCTTCTGACCCCAACCGCATTTTGTCATCAAAGAGGTCTTCAGAAAATGGATTATCCACAGTGGTGGGTACACGAGTTGACATTTGGGCTGCTTCATGTTGGACGGATGCTGATGATGCTGATGACGACATTTGTGGCCGTGACTGGGAGGACGAGGAGGTAAGACTGCTGGATGCAGGTTGCATTAACCACTGAAGGACAGATTGGCGACGCTGTTCGTTACTGAGATTCACAGGGCCCTGACCCAGCGATGACAGGCCTGACGGTCCTGCAACTGACGATCCGCTGGCATGCGTGTTGTCGCCAGCACTGGAAGGAGCACCTTCTCTCGTACCTCTACCTCCATGTCCTACCCCCCTCTTTGCTCGCTTACCACCTGCATTTCGCTCCATGTTCAGAAATATAAAAATTTGAGAAGGTATGGAATAGTTTTGGAAAGTCTCTTATTAAAAGACGGCAAATCACAGCTATTCTCAAATCCCTCAAATCAAAACAAAATTGCTGGATTCAAATTTAACTGCAAAGTAGATCTATTAACAAAGCTGGCCTGCGCCAAAGTGAAAAAACACGTATCTGAAATGTATTCGGATAATACAAGGTATTTTTGGCACCTTTCAATTCACCTGTGGTGACTACAAAATTGCTGTATTCACATTTAAGTGCAAGGTAGCCTCAATGAAAAAAGCTAGAGTGCGCCAAAGTCACAAACACACGTAACTGAAATGTATTCGGATAATATAAGGTATTTTTGGCACCTTTCAATTCACCTGTGGTGACTACAAAATTGCTGTATTCACATTTAAGTGCAAGGTGCCTCAATGAAAAAAAAGCTGTAGTGCGCCAAAGTGAAAAAACACGTATCTGTAATGTATTCGGATAATAAAAGGTATTTTTTGGCACCTATCAATTCACCTGTGGTAACTACAAAATTGCTGTATTCAAATTTAACTGCAAAGTAGATCTATCAACAAAGCTGGCCTGCGCCAAAGTCAAAAAACACGTATCTGAAATGTATTCGGATAATACAAGGTATTTTTGGCACCTTTCAATTCACCTGTGGTGACTACAAAATTGCTGTATTCACATTTAAGTGCAAGGTGCCTCAATGAACAAAGCTGTAGTGCGCCAAAGTGAAAAAACACGTATCTGTAATGTATTCGGATAATAAAAGGTATTTTTTGGCACCTATCAATTCACCTGTGGCGACTACAAAATTGCTGTATTCAAATTTAACTGCAAAGTAGATCTATCAACAAAGCTGGCCTGCGCCAAAGTGAAAAAACACGTATCTGAAATGTATTCGGATAATAAAAGGTATTTTTGGCACCTATCGACCTGTGCTGACTACAAAATAGCTGGATTCTAATTTAACTGCAAGGTGGATATATCAACAAAGCTGGAATGGGCAAATTTGAAAATGAACACCTATCTGAAATGTATACTGATAATAAAAGTGGAGTTTTGCACCTAACAAAGAGACCTGCAGTTACTAGAGATGTGTATCCTAATATAAGTTCAGGCTGCCCAATATCCAGGAAATATTTCAATAGAAAACTGTTAATAATAAAGCTATTTTAATGTCTACACTAAGTCTTGGTGAACTTTATCCAGTATTCTTTATAGAGCTTGTCTGTGTTTGCCCACGGGCCCCCCGCCCCCCCCCCCCCCGTCCCCCTGTGATTTACAGCAGTAGATGCTCCTTTAAAATTCTCTACCTAACTACATAAAATCTTCCAATCTCTAATCTAACTAAGTTGTAAGGATCACAGCTAATAGTAGAGCTTTCTTTGTGAAGAAATAGAATAATTTCGCTGAGCTGTTTGGACACAAGCATAACGCACGTCCTTCTGCTCTGAGATGCTGAGAGACACTGAGGCTGAACAGGAAACGCTGTTCTATGTAAAACGAGGTCATGTGATTTTTCCAGCCAATCGAAACCATACACATCCCAGTCATGACGTCGAACACACATCTCACCCTGCTCTATTCTGTAAGCTGATTTGCTGGCCGCCAAAATGACAGGAAGCGCCGAAAATGGCGCGATCTTAATAGATGATGCACAGATTTTAACCTAAATTATCGCATGATCTAAAAATTTCGATCAACATAAAAACTGTGCCGATTTCAACTTTGTCGATAATAATCGCTCAACACTACTCAAGATTCAAAAGCAGTTAGTAGCATGCTTTGAGAGCATAGCCTATATTAAGAGGTGGGACAGTTCACCACCCATGAGGTGTGACCCATCAGATCCATTACTAGCAGTGAGTCCAAAAAAACAGAAAAGTCCTGAATGTTTTTCATAAACTGTAATGCAAATTTTCCTTCCTTACATGTTGTACTTGTTCCGCTCGACCTTCCTCTTCCAGGACCTTTACCAGGCTCGGATTGGCTCACAAAGAGCAGGAAAAATTGCCACCGGGCCCCTGTGTATGGTGGGCCCTTGGACATTGTTGGCTTCTGGGCAGGGTAGATCAGGGGTTGCTTTACCGGAAGAAAGGCATAGTAAGAGAAGCAGAAAGCCAGCGGCACAGTGTAAGAGGCATGTATGACATGTGCAATTATGTATATTACAACGTGTGCAGTGGTCTCTTTTCTGGACAGCGGACGCAATAGTGTCGGCATTTCCACCCTGGTCTCTGGCGGCATCTATTCACCTCTCCACGTTCCTGCTCCTGTCTGCTAATTGTGCCAGTGCGTGCATTTTCATTCCTTAGGCCGTGCAAACACATCTTTTGAGGTTTTAAGGCCAGCACATCATTTGTCCTCCAATGGCTGGACACCTCCTGCTTCATAAGGAACTTCCTCCCTTAAACCTGTGCCAGATTATGGGTGATCCTGAGTTCCTGTTTGTGCCTTATACCTGCTGTCTGTCCATTGGACTTCTGACTATACTTACCTGCCACCTGCCTTGACCTCCCTGTGTGTGACGCCTCTGCCTGTTAACTCAGTACCATGTTTGGGCACATCGATTGTCACCGTGAGTGGTCACGTCAGGGGTAGCGATCTGGGAGTTCAAGTCCACCTGTCTCATGGCAGACTCTTGGGGCTTCTTAGACTCTCTCCCAAATGTGGTCAATGTGATCCCTCGTGATGATCCAGTGGATCCACACCTGCAGTTGTTTCTTTGATTAGCTATAAGGTGAGCCCAAGATCCCAACTCCATTGGTGGGCCCCAAGAATAAACTCCACTGGTGGGCCCGCAAAATCAACTTCACTGTTTTGAAAAAGACACTGCCTTTACATACCTTTGATGCCCCCTTATCAGCATACTTCTTGTAGTGGCTGTGTCAGGTACTGCATCTCTCTAAAGCTCAGTTTTTATTCAAGTAAATGGGGCTGAACTACATGGAGAACCAGGTAGAGCCACTAGAAAATGTACAGAGCTGTGTCTGAAGAGGCTGTAGCACTTGCCTGCAGCCTGTTCAACCAGCTGATTGGTGGTGTTGCTAACAAACGTACTGCCACGAACCTAATATTATCTTAAAGGGGTTTGCCACGATGTAATGTTGACATGGGATCCTCCAAAATGGGTTTTTAATCACTTTTCTAAATATATGTGATTACAAAAATTGCAGTCTGAGAGAGCTACAGCCTTCCTTACATGCCCAAGGTTACTTCAAAGAGTCTATTAGATACGCAGAGAGAGCTTCTTATCTGATGAGACTGAGCTGCAGAAGTTTTTAAGGCACCGGGTAGCAATATGTTTTCTTTTGTATACAGAATAAACTAGTTGTAGTGTTATTAGATACCTGCTTTATCTGATGACAGAGAACATGAAGAAGCTTTCAAGCTGCTGTGTAGAATAGGTGTTCTCTATTGTATATAGAATCCACAAGTTATAGTTTGCTTATTTCAGTGAACATGTCACAGGAGCAGCAGCTTATGCAGCTCGTTCTCTGGCTGTGTGTGTCTCTCTCTCTCTCTTTCAGCTCCATGATTTGTTTACATTACATTAGCATCTTAGCAGATAAGGCTCCTGACAGTGCAGTCTAACAGGCTGTGTCTTGCAGTATTGACAATCCACTGTTGTACTGTTTATTATTTCACTTAAGTTTTGAGATGCTCCCTTGGATTCCTCACTCCTCACTCATCCCCTCCCCCTCTCCCCTGCAGCTTCATGACTCAGTGTGATTTGTTGACATTCTGCCTGTACTAAGGAGAGACCTACCTAAAGGGGCAAATCCCCTTCAATGATAGTCCGTGAATTTTAAAGTCCTGCAAAACCCTTACAACATGAGGTGATATTCACTAAATTCTGCAGGTTTTAATTAGAGATGTCTCAGAGTTTGGTACCTCTACTCAGCAGTCTGGTGATAATCCAAAAACATTGTTGATCTGCGCTATTGTGGTTGGACAGAAAATTGTTGTAAAAAATGCACCAACAAGTGTCATATTTTTGTTGTGGCATGTCACAGAGTGTTACAGACACATTTATTATGGTCCTCAGACACTTTTGCCACCTTTCGTATGAGGGGGCGTTGTTGGGTTCAAACTGGATGCGGTTTCATGGGAAGAGGTGTTGCTACGATGCGACATGCTGCGGCAAAAACGTTGCCAGAGAATCGTCAAAATTAAAGCTTAGAAATTATGGGTACATGTGCAAACTTATGTCTTGACTCCAGCCCGCCACGTCATTTTATGTGACCCACAAGAGTTTAGACACAGCGAGCAGGGATAGATAAACTCCAGATGCAGAAGGATTGCCTCTCCAGTTTCCCCAGAGGATGCAGCCAGCACCTGGCAGAGGTGGCAGCACCAGCATAGTGAGTCTTAGATTCAGAGCTTTAGCATGCACCTCCAAACAGGCGGTGGCACAGCCCTGACAGCCCTACCCAGGCATCCGAGCCACTCTCTAAGGTCCCCCAATGGCAACTTGAGGGCAACCATAATGCTGCTGTGGCCCTTGGTAAAAAGGATTCTGACGGCCCTGCCCTAGGGTATACATGCAATAGGCTGAGAGACTGCTTGGTGCTGTTTTAAAGGAAAGCACATATTTGTTGTACTGTTATTACTACAGTAATCTTAGTATAGTGCATTACAACCTTTGTTGTTTCACTCCCTTATCATAATTTATGTGCAGGGTCATTGCTCTCTTCCTCTCTCGCTCCTCTGCTATTATTCCTGGCAAGAGCAGCTGGTTTTATGCCTGTCCCAGTGGAATAAACAGACCACCGTGACGCATGTTGTACATTACAAGGTCCTGTCTGCTGACAACCTCCATATAATTCATTAACTTTACATAATCTTAAATGCGCAGCTCATTAAGACGTGTGCTGCTCTGTATCTATACAGGTCTGTTTAGCTTTGTTTTTTAGGCTAGATCCACACAGCATTGGACAAAAACCGTCAGAAAGTCGACTGTTTTGTTTCCCGATGCACGACTGCGGTTGTTGTCACTGCATTTGCAAAAACCGCGGTCCGTACTCGTTTTTTTTGCCATTGGCCCATACAATTGATTGTATGGGAAACTGACGACACAACTCAAAACACTGGTGTATTTAGCAAGTTCCTAAATATGCCAGTGCCAGGAAACGAGCAAATAAAAAACGACCTGTGTAGACTACAGTTTGTTTTTTCTACTAAAGTCTATGGTCTGGCCGAACGGTCTTACTTTTGTGTGCTGTGTAGACATAGCCTTATGGGTTTGTGCAAGTTTTTTCTTCTTTTTTAACCTACAGACAGCACCACTCTTGTTTATCAGCTGTTTTTGGTATTGCAGTTTATTTCCATTCACGTGAATGGGATTGATCTGCCATACAAGGCACAGACTATGGACAATGGTACAAGAAAAAACGCAGGAGACTATATTTTAATCCCAGACCAATTTTTTTAACAATATTATACTTATGTATTAAAAGAACTCTGAGAAATAATATTAACAAATTAAAGGCCCTATCCCCCCCACAAGTCCATAGTTAAAAGGGGTTTTTTCCTTTTTTGGCCTTAAATGGGTTGTCTCACTAAAGGATTCTTTTTATTTTAAAGTTTTGCAACAACAAGTCCTTTGCAATATGTTCCATAACAGTGCCTACCTATTCCAGATTCCCCTCTTGTATGGGTGCATCACCCTGGGTCGCTATAGCTACAGACCATCGATCTCTCCTAAAGGCCCCATTTGCGGTTGTTATACTACAGATGGGCCCCTCAAGCTCATCACTGCAACCATAGACCAATGAACCAGAAAAAACCAATAAACACGCTCCGAATTCAAAATAAAACTAAAAAAAACGGGACGAGGTAAGATAATTGATGTAGGGGGAAAAACCCCTTTTAAAGGTTTCCCAGGGTTTTGGCTGCGGGGAACCCACAATAGGTAATCTCGGGAGAACCTTTAAGGCTAGGTCTACACAGCACTGATTTTTGTCAGTTTCCAAAACCTAAAACCGGCCAGCAGAATATAGAACATGTTTTCTGCCAGACCTCCGTCGGATTCCCATGCAGTCCATGGAATCGGCTGCCAGAAAACTGAAATCCAAATGCGTTTTTTGTGCAAAAACTGCGCAAAAAACAGCAGTGCAACGTGGTCAAGCGATGTGAAAATGCCATTGGATTTTGGGTGGCATTTTCAAATTGCTGTGTAGACCCGTCCTAGCCTACGTATTCATAGTTTGTAAGGCTAAAAAAAAGAAAGTCGTCCCTCTAGTTCCCGCCTGTTGGGGCTAAGGTTTGATCCAAAAGGCAAAAAACCCCCAAGAGGTAGAAACCAATTGTCCTCATTTTTGGGGAAAAATTTCCCCCCCCTGACCCAAACTGGCAAACAAAAAATCCCCCCCCCGGACAAAGACCCCCCCCTAATCCTAGTCACTGTAACTTTTTATTATTACCTCCAGAAATGCATCAAACCCTTTTTAACTCGGTTTCTGAATTCAAAAACCAGACCATCCCCCCTGGCAAGAATTCATAGTCTCATGCTCTTACAGTAAAGAATCCCTTTTTTTTGTTTATGTAGAAACTTTTGGCCCCCAAAACGTAAAAGGGTGCCCCCCTTTTTCTTTGAAAACAGCCCTGTGAAAAAATTTAAAACTTGGAGAGATCTCTATATTGACCCTTTGGATGGGATTTTAAAATATTTAATTTTGCCCCCCCCGAAGCCTTCCCCTTTTTTCTAAAAATAAAAAACCCCAATCTTCCAATTTTTTCTGTGTATTGTAGTCCACGCCATTTTCCCTTTTAATTTTTTTTGTTTCCCGGGTTTTTTACCTTTTTTCAACTCTAAATGTCCCTTTTCCCCGGGGGCACTGGGCCCAAAACGTACGCAAATTTTTCCCTGTGTGGGTTTTAGCCATTTACTTGAAAAATGGGGGAATAATTTTTCTCATCATGGGGATCATGCCCCTTTTAATGCACCCCATGATCCAAATTTTCTTTGGCTGCTGGCGCCTGGGCACCTGCTGGGAAAAATTAAGTTTTTCTGTCCAACCCCGGGTTTCCCCAAATCCCTTCCCATTCACTTTTACCCAAGTTTTTTTCCATTTAACATGTAGTCCCTGTAATGGATTTCTCTTCCCCCTGTTCCTAACCTTGCATTTCAGTGTTAAAAAACCCCATCTCCTTTTCCCCCCGGCCCACTCCAATTTAATCAAACCCCCTTTGTAAAAACCCATTTTTAACCCTACCCCGGTTATTACTTTACAAGCTTGGGAAATCATTTTCCAAAAAACGATATTCCCCGTGAAAACCCTTTTTAAAAGTTTATTAATAAAAATTTGAAAAAGAGGATAGGGCCCCAAATACTGCCCCCTTGGGTGGGTACCCCACTAAAAACCACGATCCCAGTCTAAAATTTTCCTTTAAATTATTCCCCCTTTTTTTTCTATCAGTGAGCCAGTTACTTTACCCACTTGCACATTTTTTCCCCCAAACCCAAGCATTTTTAAAATTATTTCCCCAACCCTTTTTTTTTGGGGGCACCGTTTTTCAAATTTTTAAAAAAAACCCTTAGATATATGACATCCAGGGCCTCCCCCCGACCCCATTTCTAAAACTGATTTCCTCATAAAGCTGATGAAAATTACCCCCCCCCCCTGAAAGGACGCGATCCTTCATAAACCCCCGTCCCGGGAACGGCTTTAAAACTTTTTAATTTTAAAAGTGAAATACCCCAAAGGATGCATCTCTGAAAAAACCCTTTCCCAAACTTTAAAAACCCTACAAAAAGGGGGTAAAACTTACTGGCCTATATTTTCCCTTTGGATCACTTTTTGCCCCCTTTTTTGAATATTGGAAACCCACATTTGCTATCCCCCAACCCTTTTGGGACACCCCCCCTTTTTTAAACCCAGTCCATGAATATTAAAAAAAAGGGGGTATCTATAAACATCAAAAAAAACCTCTTGGGGAAACTCTTAAATTTTCCCTGCGAGGGGCCTCCGCAGGCAAAAAAATAAATTAAAACCTTCTCATAAACCTTCCTGTTATGGAGCACTCTTTTTCAAGAGTGTAAGTTTATTCTGTTTTCTACCCAGGGAACAAAATGAGAAAGCTCCCAAGCGGGAGTGAAAAAAAGGGGAATTCTAAATTTTAAAAGCATACCCCAAAATAGGAAATTTGACGAAAAAAACCCACAAGACGAATTTTCCCAACAACCCATGGGGGCCCTCTGAAAAAAAACTTCACTGAAAGCTTAGCTTTATCTGCATGGCTCATTTTTATTATTAAATTAAATTTTAAATTGTCCCCCTTCTCTTTGGGCTTTTTTAAAAATTTAGATTCAAATTTGGTTGGGGCCTGGCAGGGGATGGGATGTATTCAGATTTCCTAAATGTCCACCTAAATTTCCCTTAAAGAGTACATGTGCCCATTCAGACTGTTTTAGTAACTACTTTTTTTTTTTCCCCCATGAAAAAACCAATTCTGGAGCCCTTTTCTTAAAAAAACCCGTGTTGTTTCTGTTTTTCCCTGTTATTCTTCCAAGAAATGTATTACTGAATCAGTCAGATGGGTGTTACCATTACAGTTTTCAAGGGGCGTATCCCTGTAAACACTGATTGTCAGCACTGATTGGATGATATCAGACTGCGCTGAGACACCCCCTCCAATTGGTAACACCCATCTGACTGATTGGTAATACAGAGACACAGCACAACACAGAGTTGTAAGAGAAGATGCTACAGAATTGGTATTTTATGGGGAACACAAGGATTTACTAATACAGACTGGTCAGGAGAAGTCACAGGTCCTTTTTAGCTCTTGTTTTTTTTATATATGCCCGTACAGGGAGTCAGGTCTCTAAATGTAACCTGAAGCTTCATGGAGCTCAATGCAAACCTTCCAACCAACCATTTAGAACACTAAGAATTACTTATGTGGGCGCTAGCGGTCAGGTATGACTGCTACCTATGTTCTCCTTATAGCTATCGCTCTAGTATCTCCCCCCAATGCGGCCAACAATGGCCATATGAGCTTGCCAGTATCTTGTGCACCCATTGGTGACTGTCAGTGGCAAAAAAAATACCGTAATGACTGCTACAAGGCCTGTCGCCACAGGTGCCCTTGGCGGTGCATCCTGCCTCAGAAGGCCTGGGCCCTCTGTCCCGAGTTTACAGAAGAAGGACCCAGGAATTGAGGGCAATTGCCCACGATCCCCAGGTTTGCTCGATCCATGTAATTGAGCATCCTTGGGACGCACAAACAGTTAAAGCCCTTAGTGGAGCAGAGTGCCACTGGCGTCCTGCCCCGCTATACACCCTTAGGCCTTAGACTTACCAGAAGTCGGCCGCTAGTGTTGACGTAGGTGGTGCGATGATGTCACATCATCACGTCAGCCACGCTGGGCTTTACATGGAGAAGCCGGTGTGCCGCTCATCGGGGGAACGAGGAGAGGTAAGTTTATTTATTTTCAATAATGGGGCCCTTCCTACCTAACTGTGGCCTATTTATCTACCTGGGGCCTATCTACCAACATACCTGGGGCCTAATTATCTACCTGGGGTCTATCTGCCAACCTACCTGTGGCCTAGCTACCTAGGGGCCTGCCTACCTACCTAACTGGGACCTACACACCAACTTGCCTGGGGCCTACACCATGCCCCGGCACTAGTAATACACAGATGTCTGTCAAACACCTCTATTACTAACACTGGAATAAAATGGTAAAAGAAACACATGGACAAAACACAAAAAACACTTTATTTAAATAAACTCTCCCCGACAGCATCCCTCGTTGACCATTTTATTAAAGAAATGGATCCATTGCTGGTCCGGCTTAGTCCAATAGATCCATCATAGTCCAACACTACAAAAAGCATAACAGTACTAATCTCCACCCCTTGCATCCCCTGACTATCATACATCATGCCTGCGGCTGATCTTCTGTAGTGCAAGAGAAGGTGTTCGGTTTGCACAATATGATTCTGAGGGGTACAGGCCATAGTCGTAGCACAATCTCCAAGGGGTGTTCCTCCCATCCACTTCCCTCTAGAACACAGGTGTCAAACACAAGGCCCGCGGGCCAAATCCGTCCCGTTGCCTTGTGTTATCCGGCCCGGCACTTGTTGCTGAGTGTGCTCCGCACGGCTGCTTCTCCAGTAGAGACAGGGGCAGCACGGGCAGCACAGCTCAGTGACCTCAGTGGCGGGCCAGCAGCACAGCTCAGTGACTCAGGGGCGGGGCCGGCAGCACAGTGAGCCAGGGGGCGGGGCCGGCCCGCACAGTGACTCAGGTGCGGGGCCGGCAGCCCCAGATGCAGCTCATGGGGCGGGGGCCGGGAGCACAAGTGAGCTCAGGGGGGGCCGGCAGCACAGTGCACATAAAAGAGGCCACGACTGCCTGCTCCGCCGCTCAGTTGCTCTTGCCCCGCCCCCGGGGCCTTGCAGGACCGAGCAGAGGAGCTTCCTGTCTGGTGAGAAAGCCTGCTCCTGCGAGGACCTTCAACTTGGGGCTTGTAAGTGGCTTCACTACTGGGCCCCTTACCAGCTAGTCCCTCTACCCCCCACCCCAGGCCCCTTACAGTTTAGCCTGCCTCCGTCCCTCCCTGGGCCTCCACCATCCCAGCCCCCTATCTCCCCTCCCCCTGGGCCTCCACCATCTGGCCTGCCTCCCCGCTGGGCCTCCACCATCTGGCCTGCCCCCCCCCCCTGGGGCCCCCACCATCTGGCCTGCCTCCCCCCTGGGCCCCCCACATCGGCCTGCCTCCCTCTCTGACCTCCACCATCTGGCCCCCTCCCTCTGTAGGCCTCCACCATCTGGCCTCCTCCCTCTCTGGCCTTTCCCCCATCTGGCCTGCCCCCCCATTGGGCCTCCACCATCTGCCTGCCCCCCTGTAGGCCTCCACCATCTGGCCTGCCCCCTCCTGGGCCTCCACCATCTGGCCTGCCCTCCCCCTCTGGCCTCCACCATCTGGCCTCCCTCCCTCTCTGGGCCTCCACCATCTGGCCTGCCTCCCTCTCTCGGCCTCCACCATCTGCCTCCTCCCTCTGTGGGCCTCCACCATCTGGCCAGCCTCCCTCTCGGGGCCGCCACCATCTGGCCTGCTGCCCCCTCTGGGCCACCACCATCTGGCCTGCCTCCCCCTCTGGGCCACCACCTCATCCCTGCCTCCCCCTCCTGGGCCTCCACCATCTGGCCTGCCTCCCTCTCTGGCCTCCACCATCTGGCCTCCTCCCTCTGTGGCCTCCACCATCTGGCCTGCCTCCCCTCTTGGGCCACCACCATCTGGGCCTGCCCCCCCATTGGGCCCCCACCATCTGGCCTGCCTCCCTCTTGGGGCCTCCACCATCTGGCCTGCCCCCCCCTCCTAGGCCACCACCATCTGGCCTGCCATCCCCCATTGGGCCCCACCATCTGGCCTGCCTCCCTCTGTGGGCCCCCACCATCTGGCCTGCCTCCCTCTGTGGGCCTCCACCATCTGGCCTGCCTCCCCCCTGTGGCCCCACCATCTGGCCTCCCCCCTCTGGGCCTCCACCATCTGGCCCGCCTCCCCCTCTGGCCTCCACCATCTGGCCTGCCTCCCCCTCTGGTCCTCCACCACTGGCCTGCCTCCCTCTGGGCCTCCACCATCTGCCTGCCTCCCCCTCTGGGCCTCCACCATCTGGCCTGCCTCCCCCCTACCGGGGCCCCCACCATCTGGCCCTGCCTCCCCCCCTGGGCCTCCACCATCTGGCCTGCCTCCCCCCCTGGGCCTCCAAACCCTCTGTCCCCTGCCTCCACCATCTGGCCTGCCTCCCCCTCTGGGCCTCCACCATCTGGCCTGCCTCCCCCTCTGGGCCTCCACCATCTGGCCTGCCTCCCCTGTGGGCCTCCACCATCTGGCCTGCCTGCCTCCCGTGGGCCCCACTTCTTCCTATTACCATCAAGGGCTGATTTTAACAGGAATACTGAAAAAATGAAATTACCCCCTTTATACCTCTTAACTGTTAAGGGAAGTACATTTACCCAGTTCTAAAATTAGGTCCCTCCCCCCCTTTTAAGGTACGGCCTGAGGCCGATGTGGCCCCCGCGAAAACCCAATTTGACACCCCCTGTGCTAAAAGTTGTTCCTCTAGTTTGGGCCTTTACCCGCTCTCCTACCCATGGAAAGACATGTACAGACATGGGGGATAGTAAGGAAGGTGCTGGAAAAGAGGATATTTGTGTGCAAATTCAGCAGGGACAAGTGGTGGCCGGGAAAAGTCGTGATGGAGGTCTGTGTCAGATGGAGAAGAAAAGGCAAAGTGAATGACTCATCAAAAAACACCTGTGAGTCCTTGGATGTAACTGCACTGCATGTATAAATCTTTTAGAGGCCAACTATATGGCCCCTGTATTGGGGGTAATTAACAGTCCCGCAGATCCGTGTACACTAGAAATCCTACCACTAATGGTCACTGTATGGTGGTAATATTACAGTCTGCCCGAGCCTGTGTACACTGGTGTCTACCACTATATGTCACTGTATTTTGGTAATATACAGTTTGGCAGAGCTGTGTTACACGTTTAATTACCACTATATGTCACGTATGGAGGTATTACAGTCTGCAAGGCCTGTGGTACCTGGTGTCTACCACTATTGGTTCCCCTTTGTGGAGTAATATACAGTCTGCAGAGCCTGTATACACTGGTAACTACCACTATATGGTCACTGTATGGAGGTAAAAATACAGTCTGCAGGGGCCTGTGTACACTGGAACTACCACTATATGTATTTTGGGTAATATACGTCTGCAGAGCCTGTGTAACACGGGTTTAATCCCCAAATATGGTATTGTTATAGGTTAATTTTACAGTCTGCAGAGCCTGTTACACGGGTAACTCCCAAATATAGGGCCATTGTATGGGTAATATACAGTCTGCAGAGCCTGTTTACACGGGTATCAAACCACAAATGTTATGTATGAGGTATTATACAGTCTGAAAGTCTGTGTACACTGGTATTACCACTATATGGTTTATTGTATGAGGTAAAAATACAGTCGCAGAGCCTGTGTACACTGGCATCTACCACTAATGGTCACTGTTTGGGGGTAATTACAGTCTGCAGAGCCTGTGTACACTGGAAATTTACCACTATATGGGATGATGGAGGTAATATACAGTCTTCAGAGCCTGTGTCACGGGTAATTTACCAACTATATGTTCACTTTTAGGGAGTAATATACAGTCTGCAAGCCGTGTACACTGGGTAACTACCATTATATGGTACTGTATTAGGTAATTATACAGTCTGAAAGAGCCTGTGTACACTGGTAATTACCACTCATAGGGTCACTTTTATGTAGGTAATTTACATCTGCAAGTCTGTTACACTGGTATATACCACTATATGGCCCACTTAAATGGAGGAAATATACAGTCTGCAGAGCCTGTGTACACTGGTAACTACCACTATATGGTCACTGTATGGAGGTAATATACAGTTGCAGAGCTGTGTACACTGGTTCTACCAGTATATGGTCACTGTATGGAGGTAATAAACAGCTGCAGAGCCTGTTACACGTACTACCCGTTTTTGGGGTCACTTATGCGGTACTTTTGCTTAGGGGTACACTGATCTTTATTCAGTAATAGTGTAGAGGCAATATTCAGTCATTATGTGGTGGTAATTTGTGGTCGTGTTCTGGTGGTATAATCAGGTTCCTATGTAGTAACGTTATAGGTAATGGTGGTCTTGGTATTATAAGATGTGTTTGGTAGCAGTATAATCAGGTCCTTATGTAGTAACGTTATTGGTAATGTTAGACTTGGTATTATAAGATGTGTTTGGTAGCAGTATGATGCTTATATCTATGGTGAGGTATTTGCTCCTTGTATTAACTAGTAACTGCATGACTATTATGAGCAGGTACTGGTAAAGTTTGCTATGGGGCCCAGGCTTCTCTAGTTACGCCCCTGGTGACTGTACTCATGTGTGGGTCTCGGCTGCATGAAAACTGTGCTGTGTTTAACTGACTCTAATGCCCCAATTTTGCAGAAGCAGTGAAGATTAGACGACTGATGTACTTTCTTGACCTTACTCTATAACATGTCAAAAATGATTTGGATTAAATTCCTTTCTAAGCTACTTAAAAAAAAAGTTGTGGAGAATTTCCTCGCCCATCAAGAAGGCCTCCTGGGCGTTTCTGAACTTTCATTCACAAGGCGGTGATTTTTGTATTTATTGTGCTAGAGGTGGCAACAGTTTTTGGTCTGCACAGCCCATAATTCTTGTGTGAGGTCCCCTACCGCAGGCAGTCTAATCCTGCATACATATGTCTTCTCGGAGAATTCCCAGTCCCGGCTGCCTCAGCATATTATTCTACAATTTGCTTTGTATATAATTCTGTTTTATCTCTGTTACTTGGTAACTGGCTGCAGGTTTCGGGAGGCTGGTGGTGGTGGTGGTGGGCATATTTATATCCCCTACATCTGTAGGCCTCTCCCCGAACATCCTGCCTACCAGATGCAGCTCCTCAACCTCTATTATGCTTACATTAAGCTAATTCTGCCCCTAATAAATAATTTTGAGGCTGACAACAGAGAACGCTGAGTTAGACAGACTGCAAAAGTATTAGAGGTGGCTTCAGGCCAGCAAAGGGCATAGCCTAGAGGGATGAGGGAGTTTATCAGTCCATGGGCTGCGAGGCACACTGAGGATCTCTTGTTAAAAGATTGGCCGGGTCCAGTAGGAAGCGATTAGATCATTGTCTAATTAAACACTGGCCGCCTTTGTGCCGCAGGTTTAGGGAGGGTGTTAAAAAATAACAGCAGTGAGTCACACAGTGTGTCCTGTCTGACTGATCTCCATATCTGGGCTTCTCCTAAAAAAGGAAGCCATAGGTTGCATCATGTTTTTCCATGTGTCTGTCAACAAAGGCCTGCGGATACTGTCCCCTATGCCCCAGCCATACAGATCCTCCTCACATGAGGGCCCCTAGACCCTTAGAGTGCTTTCACACAGTGCATTTTTTTGGATGCGTTTTTCGTGCAGCAATGTACAGCATTAATTGCTGTGCCTTCATGCACAAAAAACCCATAAAAAAAAACGCATCAAAAACACACCGTGTGAAAGCACTCAAGGGGCCGTTCACACGGCTTATTTCGGGCACGGATTCCAGCCGTATTGCGCGCCGTACTGCGCTGCAATACGGCTGGAATCTGTCCCAGCCATTACAGTAATCCACAGTTCTCATAGAGAACTATGGATTCCGTCTCCTCTCCCTGCTCGGCGAATACGCCCGACGGGGAGACAGTGACATGTGAATTACCAGCGGCGTATACGCGCCGTGGATAATGCATGTCTATGGGGCCGGCGAGCAGCTCCCCCGCCACGCACTCAAGCCGAAATTGCGGGCAACAGCCGTCCCGCAATTACGGCTTCACTACGCCGTGTCAACTTCGCCTTAGGGCGCTTTCACACAGCGCAGTTTTGGAGCTTTCACACAGCGCAGTTTTGGAGCTTTCACACAGCGCAGTTTTGGAGCTTTCACACAGCGCAGTTTTGGGGCTTTCACACAGCGCAGTTTTGGGGCTTTCACACAGCGCAGTTTTGGGGCTTTCACACAGCGCAGTTTTGGGGCTTTCACACAGCGCAGTTTTGGGGCTTTCACACAGCGCAGTTTTGGGGCTTTCACACAGCGCAGTTTTGGGGCTTTCACACAGCACAGTTTTGGGGCTTTCACACAGCGCAGTTTTGGAGCTTTCACACAGCGCAGTTTTGGGGCTTTCACACAGCGCAGTTTTGGAGCTTTCACACAGCGCAGTTTTGGAGCTTTCACACAGCGCAGTTTTGGAGCTTTCACACAGCGCAGTTTTGGGGCTTTCACACAGCGCAGTTTTGGAGCTTTCACACAGCGCAGTTTTGGAGCTTTCACACAGCGCAGTTTTGGAGCTTTCACACAGCGCAGTTTTGGAGCTTTCACACAGCGCAGTTTTGGTGCTTTCACACAGCGCAGTTTTGGGGCTTTCACACAGCGCAGTTTTGGAGCTTTCACACCGCGCAGTTTTGGTGCTTTCACACAGCGCAGTTTTGGAGCTTTCACACAGCGCAGTTTTGGCGCTTTCACACAGCGCAGTTTTGGTGCAGTTTTAACTGCACTCCAAATAAACTAATTTAATTCCCGCAAGCTTTTTCACTTATCTAAACTGTTTGGAAAGTGAGTAATCAATTAGTGTTTGTATCCACAAGACTTAAACCATGATTGATTACTTATATGAAACCACCTTTCGAACAATTTTTGACAACTGAAAGAAGCTCTTAATAAAGCATCAATTGGAGCACAGTTAAAACTCACCAAAACGCGCTGTGAAAGCACCAACTGCCTGTAAGCTCAAACTGCGCTGTGTGAAAGCTCCAAAACGCCTTTAAGCGCCAAACTGGGTTTTTGAAGCATCAAAACTCGCTGTGTGAAGCATCAAACTGTGCTGGGAGACACCAAACGCGCGTGGCAGCACCAAACTGCCTGTGAAAGCCCAAAACTGCCGTTAAGCACTCAAACTGCGCTGTGTGAAAGCATACTAACACAAGACACGGCAGACGCTTTGACACTGTAGATCCATTTATCGGAGATAAAGAACACATGATTTGGCTACAATTTAGGGTTAAAGCATTTTTAAAAACTTTTGGGCTTTGAGTTTTTTAAAAGTTAATTTGGTTTAACCGTTTTTTTTTGTTTTGGTGTTTAAAGGCATTTTTTTCCCACCCGTTTTGGGTTTAATGATTTTGGGTTTCAACAGCAAAAGTGGTGTTCAAAGGCAGTTTTATTCAAAGTGTTTTGGACTTTTCATCACAAGCCATTTGGGGCTATCACCAGGCCGTTTTGGGGGTTTCACACGCGCTATTTTGGGAGCTTTCCAGCCAGTATTTCACGCGCGTTTTGACGCTTATACCAGCGAGTTTTGAGCCCCAGGTAATTAGGTCACTCCATAGCTTTCACACGAGCATGGATCACGGCCTCTTTCGCGGCTCGTACAGACGATGTTTTTGTCAACGGGGAGTTTGGGACATAAGTTTTGGGATGTTCAAGCATGGCGCTAAATGCTGGCGGGCTGCCGGCCCCCCGCGTGCCTCGGGAGTACACGCTGATCAGCGCGAGCTCCCGAGACACACAATGTATTGTGGCGCGTACTGTACGTGCCGCAATACATCGCGTGAACATACACTTAGACCCTAAAACAAGACACGGTAGATGCTCTGAGACACTGTAGATCACATTAATCAGGAGGATAGCAAGTACACTGATATTGAGCAGTAAATATAAAAAAAAAAAACATTATCGGGGTTTTTTAAGACATTTAAAAACCTTCCCATCACCTACCACTGTGCTAAAATAGTAAATTAACCCATACTTACCTCTCCCATTCCCACCGTTTTGGCGCTGCCAGAGCTTCAATGTCCCCCTCCCAGTGCCATGATGCAGTAACCAATCTCTGGCCTCAGCATGTATATCATGTGACCACCAAGGTCGGTGATTGGCCGCAGCATCATGTGACTCATAAATGTAACATCATACGTGAGGGATCGGGAGATGTGGATTTTTTTGCCCTTTTACCGTGATAGTTTAGGGGCTATGTTTTATGTAATTTTTACATATTTTTTATATTGTTGAGATTAATATTGTTTTTCACATTTTTTATTTATTTAACAGCAATAGTGGTGCTAAAATAAGTTTATAAATGTACATTTATATAAAGGTGACATTGGGCGACATGTCCCATTAGGGCTGCGCCATTTCTTTGGTGTATTTTGTGCCAAAAAACTGTTGACGCCCTATTCTCTATATAAATTAACTGTAATACACCAAAACTATGTGCATTATACGTCAGGCGCGACACATTTGAATGCGCCTAAAGTAGACGCATCAAATATGCCAGCAATGATAGGCTATGCGCCTACATTTTGCTATGTGCCTAGATTAGGCACATCAATTATACTATGCAAGATAGACCACACGCCAGATTTGTGACAGGTTCATTCATTCAGATGCACTTTACATTGATTTAATGCGTATTAAAACTGTCGTGAAGATGCCTCTTTTCTTACATTTTGCTCTAAAAGTTCAAATCACCTCCCATTTGCCATTTTACAAATAAAAAAGTTACACATAATTGGTATCCTTCGTCCGTAAAAGTCTGATCTATTGAAATATGCCATCATTTATCCAGTATGCTGAACACTTTAGAAGAAAAAAATCCATATGCCAAAATTGTGAGGTTTTCTTTGGTCATTTCAGGTAGAAAAAATTAAAAAACTATTGGTTGCAGAAAATGGCAATGCCGTGCAAATATAAGAGCTAGAGAGTGTTTGAATTTTTTTTAAAAATACTAAAACATAACAAAAACTCTACATATTTGTTATTACCGGAATCGTACCGACCTGCAGAATACAGATAATACATTATTAATACTGAAGAGTAAATGACCTAAAAACGTAACCCCCGAAAACATGGTGCAGGTATGTTTTTTCACACTTAACCACACTTAAGAATTTTCTTTAGGTTTCCCAGTACATTATACTGTATGGTTAATGGCACCATTAAAAAGTACATCTCTTTCCGCCAAAAAAATGTAGATGAAAAAATAAAAATAAGTTATGGCTTTTGGAAAAAGGGAGGGAAAAAAACTGAAGGGCCATATTATTATGATTACGCAGTGGGAAGGGGTTAATATCTGTTCACGGCAACGTTTCGGCTACCAAGAGAAAGGCTTGAGAAAGGCTCTTGGTAGCCGAAACTTTGCTGGAATAAGGTAGATTTTATACTTTTTTCCCATTTGAATTGGAGTGCTGCGATTTTTCTTCATATATATATATATATATTAATATATATATATTATATATATATTTATATTATTATATATTATTTAATTTTATATATTATAATATATATATTATATTAACATACAAAAAACCGTTATTACAGAGGGTGAAGTATTGCCCAAAAATCTTTAAATTTTTTCTAAGTAAATGTATTTCTAATGGTGTATTAACATGAAATTCCACCGATTCGGTACCCAACCCACCCCCAATCCAACAGGTAAAGAAATCAGACAATAGAGCCCATAAAAATTATGTCGCGTAAAAATAATGAGAAATGACCGGGAAAAAAAGTATTGAACACGTTTACTGAAATGTATTTAATGTTTTTGTAAAAAGCTTTTTTTGGGGTGATGACAAGACCCCCCCTGTATGGGGGAAAACTAGTCCCTTGCATTACTCAGGTGGGATTTTGTCCTATTCTTTCACACAAACCCTCTTCAAACCTTTCTATGAGCTTTAGTTCCTTCCATATATTTTCTATTGGATTCAGGGCCGGTCATTCAAGCAGCTTTATTTTCTCTCTCTGAAACCAGTTAGATTTTCCTTTGGGTGTGTTTGGGATCATTGACTTGTTTAAAATGCCACCCTTTTTTTCTTTAATCCTCTTGCTGAGGGCAGATTTTTTTATCAAGAATATTCGGTTTAATTTGCCCTTTTCCCCTTCCCTTCAGTTATATAAAGTTTCCCGTGCCATATGTAAAAGAGCAGCCCCACACCATGATGTTCCCACCTCCAAACGTCACAGTTGGTCTGGTGTTTGTGGGGTGATATGCAGTGTCTTTTGGCCATGGTGTGTATTATGGCATCCAAAGATTTAATTTATACATTGCCCAGATTATTCCCCAGTATTTACAGGCTTTTTTCAAAATGTTCTTGAGCAAACTTTAAACACGCTTGAACTTGCTTTTTGTTCAGCAATGAAGTCTTATGTGGTGAGCGGGCATACAAGCCATGAAGGCTGAGTGCATTGCTTATTATTGTCTTTGAAACCTGCTAAATCCAGGTCTTTCTGTAGCTCTCCACAATTTGATTTTTGGCTCATGGACAACTATTCTCATAATGCTCTTTACTCCTATGTGTGAAATCTTGTGGGGAGCACCTGTTTGTTGTTGGTTTATGGTAAAATTATCCACTTCCGGGATGGCTCAACAGGTACTAAAAACTTTGAGGGGGGCTTAAAATTTTCTTCTGTTCCAATGCTTCTGTATTTTTTGCAAAAAAAGGTTTGAGAAGTTCATGTTTTTCTCCTAATGAATGTTTTTTTTGTGTGGCACCTTGGTAATGGACATTTTTTAAAGGCCATCAATTAAAACGCTAATATTAATTTTCAGTGGCAGGTTTTTCTTTCTAATTATGATAGATGACCGTTGGTGCTAGACTCCCCTTGCTTTTTTGCACCTTCTTTCTTCATTGTTTGAATTTTTTTCCCCTGTGTCATTTCTCATTATTACACGATTTATGATCATCTATGGTTTGATTAATTTGCCTATGTGGATTGGATTGGTTGTTACTGACAGCTAGTGAGATATTCATATCAATAGCACCTATATATTTACTTAGAAAATTGGTGATGTTTTCAATAATTATTTTTTCCCACTTAAAATCATGGCCCCTTTTGAAATAGAGCGGGCCCTTAATAGCCTTTTGTCCCTTTTTTTCTTTAATACTGTTTAAAGCTAATCAATTAAATGGGAAAAAATCCTTTAACATTGCAAGGATTTACCCACAGATAACAAGTGGACACTGGGGTCCCTTATAACAAAAAAAAAAATTTTTTCAAAGAGATAAAAAAAATGGAATCACACATATTGCTGTTTATATGAGACACAAAGTTACATCATTAGAGTTAGTGACATCATCTATTTCATAGCAGTTTTATAATAAATTTCCCCGAAGCAGTTGTTTTTATTTTTGAAGGAAAAAAATGAAAAATTATGCAGGTTATGGTCTGAATGAGACATAGAAAGAAGGGTGGTGTTATCTGTGGGGTCACATAAGACACATTGGGCACTTAGACTAAACTGCCTTCAGGTGTCATCCAGGCCTCCGGTGGCCCAGATCATGATAATAATGGAATGGCACAGTTATTAGATTGCTTTGTGTATGGAGCTGTTATATGGCCACTGTGTGATTATTTGAGCACTCAATGCTGGTATTTACATTGTCTGGCACTGCTACTTAGGCTCAGTACTGTGTATGATTTTTGTAGTGTATGGTGGCAGTGGTACTATATACACAGTCGAGTCACATTTTTATAACCACTTCCTACTTTTGAAGTCGGCAGCATATAGCTCAAGAATGGGATCATGTGTGGTGAGCTGTCCTGGTAATTTTTTTAAAAGGGGGTTTTCTTCACTACAAGAATTGCATTTCATGTTAAAAATTTGCAAAAACAAGTCACTTTGCAATATGCGTCCATTAAACCCCCTTTAAGGGGCCCGGCGTTTTTTTTTTTTTTGGTGACCGTTCGTTTTTCCCTCCTCGCCTTCTGAAAGCCATAACTTTTTTTTTTTTCCCCCTACTGAACATGATGGCTTTTATTTTGCGGGACAAAATTTACTTTCTAATGGTGTTATTCACTATACTATAGAATATTCTGGGAAACCGCAAAAAAAATTCCAAGTGGGGCAAAATTGTGAAAAAAAATTTTATTTTCGCCATGTTTGCGAGGGTTTTGCTTTTACGGCGTTCAATTTTCCCGGTAAATATAATGTGTTATCTGTTTTTTCTACAGGTTGTTACGCATCCGGCAATACCAAACATTTTCGGGTTTCCGTTATGTGTTGGTACCGTAAAAAAATTCCAAACATTTTCTATTTTTGAAATTTGAGCCATGGAGCCAGTTTGTGTGACCAATAACTTTTTTTTACTAAACACCTAAAGGACGTCAGTGAGGGGCATTTTTGGGGCTGAAGTGTACTTTTTAATTGCTAGCAGTTTAGAATGCATGCGACTTTTTTGATAATTTTTTATTCCATTTTTTCAGTGACGTAAAATGACCATAAAAAAGCAATTTTGGCGTTTGGAATTTTTTTTCTTTCTACGGTGTTCAGTGTACGGGATAAATGATGTTATATTTTTATAGATCGGACTTTTTTTCGGACCGCGGCGAAACCAAAATATGTGTAACTTTTTCATTTTTTAATGATTTTATTTGTAAAATGGGGGAAAGGGGGGTGATTTTGAACTTTTATTATACTTTTTTTTTTGTACTTTAAAAAAATTTTATTTTTAATTTTTTTTTACTGTAACATTTAGTCCCCTTTGGTACTTGACCACTAGGTGGCGCATTGTTATACAACCTAATGCATTGCATGGCAAAGATTGGGGTTTACAAAGATGGCGGTTTCCCCCATTTCCTGTTCTGCGGGACGGAAGTGGGGCAAACCGGCCAGGGTAAGTGACGGGAGCCTTCACAAGGCTCTCCACCACCATGCCGGTCGTCGGAACGGGCAGCATAGCTGCGCTGATGCCGATCACCGTAACGATCGGTCCCGCGCACCGATCGGGAAATTTCAGACCCGGCGGCCATCTTTGCTGCGGTGCTGAGGGTAAAACAGCCCCAAAGCGGCGGAGCCACCCACCGGCGCTGTTACTCGGGTGTTAGCGGCGATTTGCCGTTAACACCCGGCGGCTGTGCGGGGGGGTCGCGAGCGATCCCCCTGCAAAGCCCCTTTAGCGGCCCTGGGACGTACTCATATGCCCAAGGTCGTTAAGGGGTTAACAGTGTCCTACCTATTCCTAGATATCCCTTCTTGTATGGGCTGCATCAGCTCCTCAGGTCACTATAGCTACAGACCTGTTTGATCTCTACTGCCAGCACTGGTTGCTATAGCTACAGACCTGGATTCTACTGCAGTCTAGTAGAAGCCAGTAAACATGTCCCTGAATTCAAAATGAAACCAAGAAAACAGGACTGAGGTAAGATGAATCAAAGTATTGAGACAACCCCTTTAAGGTGTGTGATAGGCTGTCTGCATACATTTACCCATTGCTGTTATGGGTAAAAGAGTTGCAAAAAGGAATGACTATTGGCTTTCGGGCCATGGGTGGCTGTATTTCTGAAACTGCGCAGTTTGTGAATGGTTCACGTGCTGCTGTAGTGAAAGTGTATGGAGTGGACAAATGGCTGCATTGCGAATAAGCAATGTGCAAACTGGGGAGCACCATGTGCCATTATTGTAAGAGCTAAACGTCAGGTATAAAGGTGCTCAAGGGTGGAGCAAAACACTACAGTGGAGAAGCACATCGTCACATCTTATGCGTTTTCAAATGGACAAACTTTGCCCTATCAGGTGAGAAACATCAGAGAACAAACTTCCTGCAACCATTGCTGAAGGAACACAAGCTGGAAGTAGCAGCGTTATGGTCTGGAGAATGTTTTGGGTCACTCATCAATGTGAAAGACACTCTCAACTGATTTGGCTATGAATCCATCCCTGCAGATCACGTACACCCAAGCATACTGATTGTACTTCCCGGGGGGAATGGGATCTTCCAGGAAGACAATGAGACGTGTCACAAAGCTAGAAATGGGACATGAAAGAGCATGACCAAGACTTCCAAGTACTACCCTGTCCCTCTAATTCTCTGGACTTCAACCCAATTGAGCATATGTGAGACTGTTAAGGTAGGATTTCCCTTTTTAATCCATTCCTGATCCAGTTGCTATCTCTGTTCCAAATTATGGTATAAGTTTGCTGTAAACAGTGAGATCCCAAGAATTTACCATTCACACAGATTAGGGAAAAAGGGTCATCACCCTGGTAAAGCCCCCAACTTTTAAATTCTCCCGCATTTTTTCAACAAAACCCCCTTTTTTTACTCCAAAAAAGGTAAAACCCCTAAATTTCAAAATAAAAAAGAAAAAATTTAGGAAGATGAAAAAAGATTAAGACAAACCCCTTTTTAATTTTTCTTTGAACCCATTTACCTATTGGGGGGTTTAAAAAAGGGATTAAAAAATTTGACTATTGGGTTTTTGGGGCCATTTTGGGGGTATTTTAAAAAAACGCGGGTTTTAAGGTTCACCCCTTTTTAGGGAAAGGTTTTTTTTAAACAAAGGGCGGGTTTTTAAAAAACTTTTAAAACGGGAGCCCCATTGCCCCTTATGAAGACTTATTAAAAAGGGTTCCGGGGTTGGAAAAACAACAGGGGAAAATGAAATTTTTTGCGTTTTCAAAAAAAAATTTTTATCCAGGTGGAAAATCGAAACAAATTCCAAAAACCATGTGGCCGCTAAGTACCTTAGGTTGGAGAATTTTTGGGTCCTCTAAAATTGAAAAGGACATTCCTAAATTTTGGCGTAAACCCTGCGATCCAAACCAAAACAATTTTATTTAAATTTTTTTCAAAAAAAACTAATGAAAATAAAATAAATAAAAATAAAAAAAAAAAAAAAAAAAAATTTTATTTAAAAATATTATTAAAAAAAAAAAAATTTTTTTTTAAAAATAAAAAAAATTTATTTTTTAAATTTATTAAATTTTTAAAAATAAAAAATAAATAAAAAAAAACAAAAAAAATTTTTTAAAAGGGGGGAATAATAATTTTTAAAAATTTTAAAAAAAATTTTTAAAATATTTTAAAAAAAAAAAAAAATTTAAAATTTTTTAAAAACAAAAAAATTTCTTTATTTAATAAATTTTAAAAATTTTAAATTTAAACCTTTTAAAATTTTTTAAAAAAATTATTTTTTTATAATTAAAAAAAATTTTTAAAATATTTATTTTTTTAATATTTTTAAAAAAAAAATTTTATAAAAAATTTTTTAAAAAAATTTTTTAAAAAAAAACTTTTAAAAAATTTATTTTAAAAAATTTTTTTAATATAAAAATTTTTTAATTTAAAAATAAAAAAAAAATATTAAAAAAATTAAATAACTTTTTAATATTCAAGAAAATAAAGATAAAACGATTCAAAAGTTTTAATAAATTTTTAAATTTTAAAATTATAAAGATCAATTTTTAAATGTGGGGAAAAAAAATTCTTTTTATTGGGTTACTATTGGAAGTCACTTAAAAGGGCTTTCAGGTTTTTGCAGGTTTTTTTTTACGGTTTAGGGAAGGGGGTTCCCCAGGTTGCACGGGGGGAAAAAGGGGGGGGGCATTTAAAGGGGGCAGGTTTGGTGTTTTTTCCCAAAGGGGAAAAGCGGGAAAGGGCATGAGGGGGGGGGGGGAGTACCCCCCGGGGTTTTTTTCCCCCCTCTTTAATCCCCCCCTTGCTTCCACCGGGGTAAAAATGTTCCCCGACCTAAACAAAAGTTCTAAAAGAAAACCACCCCGTTTCCCTAACCCAAACATTTTTGCCAATTTAAAACCAAGGAGTACATCCTTAGTTTTTTGGCCCCCCACTTTTAAAACTATAATTTTTGTAGTGAACAACCCCTTTTAAGATTTCCCACACCGGACAAGCCCCCTTGATGGGGGTGCTGGCTCTTTGTCTTCAACCCGTGGAATGAAGTTGGCTCCAATACCTGTGACAACCCCCAGGGGCCTTATTGAGTTACTCCCCGCCTAACTAGCTGTTGTCCGTGTGCGCACCCAGTTTTTACTTAGTATAAGCGGTGTCATAATAAAGTGACTAGCTTTCAATTTGTTATTAGTCACTTGTCGTCAACCCACATATGGTATTGGTAGTGTACTGGAGTTTATAATTAGCCACTGTTTTGCATGATTATTGAAGCATTTTATGAAAGAACACCAAACTGGGGCCATTAACAGGAAGGACCACAGTTGGCACCATCCTTGTACGGCTTATCCTGAAATAGAAAGCACATTTAGTTCTCCAGTTTGTTAGAAAAGTAACCCGAGGACATATAAAAAAGTAAAAGCACCCTATAAATAATCTGCTGCATAAAAATCATATAAACCAAAAACTATTACAGTAATTCATCTAATTCATCAAGATTAAACTTTTACACCAAACAATTCTCCATATGTACATGTTTCATAACACTTGACGTAAGTAAAACAAATTTGATTAGTCATTAAGAAAAGCTTTGTATTGAATTAAAATCTTTCCCACACTAATTGTAGCCATCAGTCTGGCCTTACTCAGCCACTCTCCCGGGGGGGTTTCAGCATTTACTTTTTGAAGGGGTTTCCTATTTAATCAGCTAATTTGGCTTAAAACCCAAAATTAGAGGATTTAAGGTTGAGTGGCCTTAGGAAATATGTTCTTGCTCGGTCCCTCAGGAAATAGTGTTACGCCTCATTCCTCAGTAGACGCACAATCACAAGTGTCTGCTCTACAGTGGGAAAAAATCCACAAAGACCTTGTGCCCTAGAAGGATTCAGATAACAAAACATATTAGACAATTTTAAGATTTTTTTTGCTAACGGTCAACGAAAATCACCTAAAAAAGATCTAGAGATTCAGACTAGATTTATGTATCTTTACATAAACTCACGTGAATGGGATCATTTTGGACAGTGTCGGACTGGAGTGTCTATTGCTTACCAGTAAAATTTTATTATGGTGGCCACCGGTGAAGTTGATTCTGTTGGCCCACCTTACAGCTCCTGTACATGCCTCTTACACTCTGCTTCTTACTTTTTGTCTCTTTCTCTCTGCTTTTCTGCTTTTCCCAATGATGTACAATATATACACCCATGTGGTTCAGTCCGAGCCTGATTCTGGACATTTCCAACTCTTTTTTTCTAGGCTACAGTTTAAGCCTGAGACAGGATAGTAGAATAACTAGGCAGGTACAACAAGGCCTACTTGTAGGCCAAGGTCAGTCCACTAGTTTTGTATGGACTTGGCTGAGGAGCATAGTCTAAGAAGCCACCAGGTATTCACCCAGGTATCTGGTCTTCACCCCATCTTCCAAGTTGCTAACTTTTGTGAAGTCTCCAGTAGCAGCAACTGACACTCGGATGCAGTACCAAAGGCGATAGATGTGGTCAGACAGGCGGTAGGTCAGGGCAGGTAAAGTACAGTCATCAGGGCAAGGGAGTGTCAAGAAGAGTAGTCACAAATCAAGCTTGGTCAGAGCTAATGAATCACAAAGTACAATAATGAGCAGGAACCTATTGTTCCAGCAAATGGTCAAACAGAAGGGTTGTTTTAAATATACTGGAGAGTACAGGCATAGGTGCAGGAGTAAAGCAGAGGTATGCACATGTTCTTTAGATAATTAAAAATGAGCAAAGACAGGCTCTAGCACATCAGGGGATACGACTGTGGTGGTAAGTAGTGATGAGCGATTACGTTGACTATCGTCATTGGGTCGATAGTCGATATCGGCAATTATCAAGACGATTTTCGATAGTCGATAACAGATTATCGCCGATGACCATTAAAGTCTATGGGAGAGGAACAACACCTTCATTCTTACACCCAAACAGGACTAGAGAAGCTGGAATTAACATCCACAACAGTCAAATGGATACGTGCTACATCTTAGGCAACACACTTAGGTTATAAAAGTCACAGACCATTCACTATCCCTGTCTTGCACCACAGCATGACCCTTAAACCTGCATGACCCAGCCACAAATTAAAAAGTGCCAGAAGACAGTATTATTTGAACCATCATTTTAGTTGAACTGGACATTGACTATCCCTGTCCTGGAACGCAGCATGACCCTTAAACCTGTCTGACCCACAGATTAAAAAGTGACAGAAAAAGGAGTCTTTGAACCACCATTTTAGTTGAACTGGACATTGACTATACCCAGGGGCGTCGCTAGGCAGATTCACTCGGGGCACGAGCCCCGAATGAATCTGCCGGTGCCCCGAGTCTCGGCAGCTCCAGGCCGCTGCCGTGGGTCTGGAGCGCTCCTTGGTGCGGGCGGCGCCCGCCGATCTCTGAGTGCACGGCCGTTTCACAGCGGCCGCGCAGTCAGAGTCGGGGAGGAGGCAGGACGGATCGTTCCCGTCCTGCCTCTTCCCCCCTGTATGTACGGTGCTTGGTAAGCACTGTACATACACCTGAGCGTCGCAGGGGGCGTGACGCGCCGCTTTAATAACCCCTCTGCGACGCTGGGATCCTATAAGCCGGCCGAGGAGCTCCCGGGCCCCGCGAGACGGCGTAAGTAGCGTGATGACATCATGCTGCTTACATCGTTCTCGAGTTGCAGGACCAGGACGCACGGACCGCGCTGAGGTTAGGTGGTTTTTTTATTTTATTTTTATTAGCTATTGGGGGCATATCATTGGCTACATGGGGCATCTACTGGCTACAGGGGGGCATATTACTGGCTGGGGGGCATATTAATGGCTATGGGGGCATCACCTGGCTACAGGGGGCATCTACTGACTACAGGGGGGGCATATTAATGGCTATGGGGGCATCTACTGGCTACAGGGGGCATATTAATGGCTATGGGGGACATATTAATGGCTGTGGGAGGCATCTACTGGCTACAGGGGGCATATTAATGGCTATGGGGGCATCTACTGGCTACAGGGGGCATCACTTGCTACAGGGGGCATCTACTGGCTACAGGGGGCTTCACTGGCTACAGGGGGGTTTCTACTGGCTACAGGGGGGCTTCACTGGCTACAGGTTGGCATCTACTGGCTACAGGGGGCATATAACTGGCTGGGGGGCATATTAATGGCTATGGGGGCATCTACTGGCTACAGGGGGGCATCTATTGGCTACAGGGGGCATCACTGGCTACAGGGGGCATCTACTGGCTACGGGGGCTTCACTGGCTACAGGGGTATCTACTGGCTACAGGGGGTATCTACTGGCTACAGGGGGCTTCACTGGCTACAGGGGGCATATTACTGGCTGGGGGCATATTAATGGCTATGGGGGGCATCTACTGGCTACAGGGGCATCTACTGGCTACAGGGGGCTTCACTGCTACAGGGGGCATATCACTGGCTACAGGGGGCATATTACTGGCTGGGGGGGCATATTAATGGCTATGGGGGGCATCTACTGGCTACAAGGGGCATCTACTGGCTACAGTGGGAATCACTGGCTACCGGGGCATCTACCGGCTACAGGGGCATCTACTGGCTACAGGGGGCTTCTACGGGCTGCAGCGGGGCATCTACTGGCTACAGGGGGGCATCACTGGCTAAGGGGGCATCTACTGGCTACAGGGGTATCTACTGGCTACAAGGGGTTCATCACTTGCTGCAATGGGGTTTCTACTGGCTACAGGGGGCATGTACTGGCTACAGGGGCATGTACTGCTACAAGGGGTCATCTACTGGCTACAGGGGATGCTCTAGTGGCTACAAGGGGGCATCACTTGCTAGCAATGGGTTCTACTGGCTACAGGGGGCATGTACTCATACAGGGGGCATGACTGGCTACAGGGGGCATTACGCTATAAGGAGGCATCTACTGACTACAGGGGACATCTACTGGCTACAGGGGGCATCTACTGGCTACAGGGGGCATGGGCTGGCTACAGGGGGGGCATCACTGGCTACAGGGGGGCATCTACTGACTACAGGGGGACATCTACTGGCTACAAGGGGCAACTACTGGCTACAGGGGCTTCTACTGGCATAGGGTGGCATGGGCTGGCTACAGTGGGGCATCACTGGCTACAGGGACATCTACTGGCTACAGGGTGCATATCACTGGCTACAGAGGGCATATCACTGGCTACAGAGGGCATATCACTGGCTACAGGGGGCATACACTGTCTACAGAGGCATATTACCTGGCTAAGGGGGCATATACTGGCTACAGAGGGGCTAATAACCTGACTACAAGGAGCATATTACTGCTAGCAGGGGGTATGTTACACCTAAAGGGCAGCAAACCTAGCTACAGAGGGCAGAAAACCTGGCTAGAGGGGCAGCAACCTGCTAGAAGGGCAACTACTTGGTTAAAGGGCTACAACCTGCTATAGGAGGCAAATATTTACCTACAAGGGGGTGAATTATTACCATTTGGGGCACTATAGATGGGGAGTTTGTATAGCGATAGGAAATTGTATAGAGATGCTGATAAAATGAGGAGTCTAAGATGTTTGTTTTGTAAATTTTTCAGTGAAGATTTGTGGACGGTAGAAGTCGTCATGGCGTCTGGGACAGATGGAGAAGAAGAAAAGAGAACAACTCTTCAGAGACTCTCCTGTAAGTCACCAAAAATGTAACTGCATGTAATCACTTATATTTCTCCTGAGCCCTACATACAAAGTTTTTCTCTCTGTAAAAATACATCCACAGTTCAAAAAATGGACGCAATAAATACTGAGTGAACCCAGCCCTTCTCAGAAAAACTTAAGGGCCCGAGTCCCAGATGTTCTGGGACCCTAGCAACGCCCCTGACTATACCTGTCCTGGACCGCAGTGTGACCATTAAACCTGTCTGACCCACAGATTAAAAAGTGCCGGAAAAAGGAGTCTTTGAACCACCATTTAGTTAACTGGACATTGACTATACTGTCCTGGGCCACAGCATGACCATTAAACCTGCCCAAAACCCACAGATTAATAAGTCCGGAAAAAGGAGTCTTTCAAACCACCATTTAGTTGAACTGGACATTGACATACCTGTCCTGATAACCTACATCTGTTCAAGACTTCCTGTACCTCCCTTGTACAATTCAGAGGAATATTGTATCAGCTATTTTGTACATGCAAGTTTTTTAGTAGTTTAATTCTAGAAAACACATTTTTAAAATAGGATGGGATCCCACCACATCTTTGTTTCTCTTTTTTTTAATTGTATTAAATGGGTTGTCTCACTACAGGGATTGATAGCTATTTTAAAGATCTTGCAAAAACAAGTCATTTTGCAATATGTGTCCATTAACAGTGTCCTACCTATTCCTGTTTTTGACAGCACCATCACCCTTGAGCCACTTTTGACAATTGTGAAGAACAAATGTCTATTAAAAACCACATTTTTTAGAATAGGACCTGTAGTATAGCTGCATTTCACAGCAAAATGCCCCCAAAAATTCAAAACATGAACCTTGAGCCACTTTTGAAAATTGTGAAGAACAAATGTCTGTTAGAAACCACATTTTTTACAATAGGACCTGTAGTATAGCTGCATTTCACAGCAAAATGCCCCCAAAAATTCAAAACATGACCCTTGAGCCACTTTTGACAATTGTGAAGAACAAATGTCTGTTAGAAACAACATTTTTTAGAATAGGACCTGTAGTATAGCTACATTTCAAAGCAGCATGACCCAAAAAATTATAAAAATGATTTCTCAGCCAATGTTAAAAATTGTGAGGGAGAAATTCCACTTGAAAGCCACATTTCTGTTCCAAAGGACCATCATTATAGCTGTCTCACACAGCAACATGACCCCAAAAAATTATAAATATGACTTCTCATCCACTATTAAAAATTGTGAGGGAGAAAAGACACTGTGAAGTCACATTACTGTTCCAAAGGACCATGATTATTGATGTATCTCACAGCAACATGACCCCAAAAAATTATAAATATGACTAATCAGCCACTATAAAAAATTGTGATGTAGAAATGCCACTTAGAAGCAACATTTCTGATCCAAAGGACCATTATTATAGCTGTATCTCACAGCACCAGTACCACAAAACCATTGACAATTCGATAACTTATTAAGATAAAGTGAGTAAATGGAATACGGTTTTGTCATGAAACCTTGGTGCCTTTACAGTCTCCACACCGCAAAACCAGCAAAATTATCTTTTAGGAACTGAGAATAAAAATTGCAGAGAGAAATTTTCATTTTAAAAAACATTTTTCAAGAGGACCATTTCTGTTTGAAGAGGAATATGAAGTAGACTGGCAACTAATTGGTGACCTCGGCAATTGGGGCCACAACATCATCAGAGATCCATGCCTGATTCATCTTGATGAAAGTCAAACGATCCACATTATCTTTGGAAAGCCTTATGTGTTTGTCTGTAATGACTCCTCCAGCTGTGCTGAAGGTCCGCTCAGATATGACGCTGGCTGCTGGGGCAGACAACACCTCTATGGCGTGCGAGCGAGCTTGGCCATTCGTCCATTTTGGATACCCAGAATCTATTGGGTCCGGAACACATCCAAAAACATCGTGTTGAGACGCAGATAGTCGTGCACCATGATCTAAGCTGTCTCTGTGTGTTGGATGTGTGCCCTGCATTGCATGCGTTGGTGAGGTGGTAAATAAAGATTGCCAGAGGTCACCCATTAGGCTTCTGCCACCTTGCCTGCTGCTGCTGCTGCCGCTACGGCTGCTTGGCACTCTACTGCTGTCACGTTGCTGGCCTTGTTCCACCGTGACATTTGAAGAACGTGAAGCAGACGCAACAGATGTCTCCAGTTGATCAATCAGCACGGTCTCCATTCCTGCATTTTACTCTCTATTTGGGTGGTGGAAGGAAAGTGCTGATGTTTTGTTTTTGTACCCGGGGAATCCAGGAGGGTGGCCACCCAGTAACTGTTGTTCATTTTGATGGCCTTAATGCGAGGATCATGTTTGGAGAAATGAGCATCCAAGCACTTATGTGAGAGATGAGCCTTGAATTTCCCAAGCCTCTGGGTCGAGGGGCACTAGCAAACTGATCTTCCTCATCTTCCTCCACCGCCAACCTCTTTCCAAGGCAGTAACGTCGGTGTCCAGGAATACCTCCTCCTCCTCCGCTTCCTCTGGCACAGCTTTAACACAGCCCTGACTTGCCTCAGATGATGCACCCTGAGAGCTGATGCGCCGCCTTGCACTAGCCCTGGACCCCGAACCACTGCCTAATGAAGACCAATAAAATTGTGAAACTGTCGGGCCTTGTGGATTCGACGGAGAAAGGCTCCGTGTCCGCTGGCGGGACCTGATGTTTCAGAGTGTCCAACGATCGTCCCAGAACTAAGATCACCACAATGCTCATGCTGACAAGGACATTGTCCGCGCTGACCATTTTGGTGGCTTCTTCAAAACTGGCAAGGATGGTGCAGAGCTCTTCACCTGCCTTCACTCTCGGTGACTCAACACCCCGAGGTCCGCACCGCTGCTTGTCAGGCCATGTGTCACTTCATACTGCGTAATGGCATTGCGCTGCTGCCACAATCGCTGGAGCATATGGAGGGTGGAATTCTGTACAGCGCTAGATGCTCCTTTAAAATTCTCAGCCTAAGTAACTAAAGACTGAAAATCTCTAATCTACCTAAGTTCTAATGTTCACAGCTAAAAGCATAGTTGTATGTATGAAACAAGAGAACAGTATTGCTGAGCTGTTTTGAGAGAGACCTAGCACACGTCCTGCTCTTATGAGACACAGACACACATTGATCATGAACAGGAAGGGCTGTTCTATGTAAAACGAGGTCATATGATTTTTCCAGCCAATCAAAAACATACACATCCCAGTCATGACGTCGCACACCCAGCTCACCCTGCTCTATTCTCTAAGCTGATTTGCTGGCCGCCAAAATGACAGGAAGCGCCGAAAATGGCGCGATATTAATAGATTATGCGCAGATTTTAACCTAAATTATCGTGTGATCGAAAAAATCCGATCAACATTAAAAACCGTGCCGATTTCAACTTTGTCGATAATAATCGCTCAACACTAGTGGTAAGAGATGAGGGTTCAGAGCTACATGCTGAAAGGTGTGATGGAGGAAGCAACAGGGCAGGTGTGTCTCCGTGCGATAGTAGAGGGGTGAGACACCTATGATTTTGCTTGAGAAATATTCCAACTGCCAACTATTGGTCATGGATCTGCGGCATACTCTAAGATTTCTGCCAAGGAGTTACAGCTTGTATGCCATGGATTTGTCCAAGCTATTCAGTGCAGTTTGCCGTATGAAATCCACAAAGAAACTGTGCCAAAAAGTTACCACACACTTGTTTGTTTACAATAGGGATTACATATTTACTTGCAAGAGGCACTTATGCTTGTTGGTTACATGGATCATATATACAACATTTCTTTACATGTAGTATACATCTAAACTCTGATTTTGGTGCTCCTCGCTCCCAATCCTCTGGCCTCTCCAGTGGGTCTCACCTTCTCCCAGGTAGGAACAAACTTTTCTGCCACTACTGCCACTGCCCTCTCTCTTTAATCCCGAGGTTCAGAGCCCCTAAGGCCTGGTTCACATGGCTTAAAGCCGACGTAACTGCGGCTACGGATTTCGCCCCGCAATTACGCCGGCTGCCGTGCAGCGGGGGCGGGGCGGGGGGCCGGCAGTTTGCCGGCCCCATAGACACTCATTATTCATGGCCCTTACACGCCGTAAATAATGTGCATGTCACTTTCTCCCCCCTCAGCGTATTCGAGAGGAAAGAGGAGAGGAGACGGAATCCATAGTTCTCTTTGAGAACTGTGGATTACCGTATTGCCTGGGACTGATTTCAGCCGTATTGCAGGGCAAATACGGCGCGCAGTACGGCTGGAATCAGTCCCAGAATAAGCCGTGTGAACGGCCCCTAACAGTGGAAATACCTCTGTCTACTGTGCAGTCAGCAGCCCTCAGAAGTGCATGGCCAGTTGGCTCTAGTAGCTGACAGCATTCCCTCTTGTTGGCCCAGCACCACATTTGGTTTGCCATTTCCACTGCTAACAACTCAGCTGCTCATCACACAGGCCACAACACTGAGGATCACACTCATTCCAGCACAACACTTTCATAGGAAACCTGTCTAAAGCAGGCATGTAGTCTTGTCCACAAAATGTTCTAAAATAACCTCTCACCCATCTTTGTTCACCACCACCTACAAAGCCTAACTAGGAGCAGCATGGCGCACAAAGCCATAATTCTTTGCTGCCACGATACTAAACCTAACACAAGTGCAATATACATGGCGTGAACCCAATATAGCATCTTCTGCAATAAAAGGTATATGGTCCGTGTTGAAGGATAATACAACACACTTTACAATTCCTAGAGTCCAGTGCAGGAGGGCATCCCACAGTCTGTAATGGGGTTTGGCACAGATCAAGCTCCTTAGAAACACTAATGCTCCAAGTTCTCCACCTTGTATTACTTCTACACATTGTGATATCACCATATACAGAAGGGCATAACCCCCTTGCTGATTAGGTGGTGGCCCACACATGGCTCTTACTGGGGTCTTTTGGTGTGATGTTTTGTAATGAACAGATGGGAAAATTCAATTTGATTTAATTAAATTATAATTAATAAGAAGAGAAGAATTTTTCACAAGGTTGTTAAGAGGCCCATAGTGAGAAGTCTTCAGACCACGTCTAATCCTGCTTAGTACCGTAATCATGTTTGGATTACTTTAAAGCTTTCTTCATAGTAGAGAAAAACAAATGTGATGTTTGAGTGTTTGAATAGAAATTACAAAAAAACATTTGGCTAGGTGGCAAAAACGATCCATGGATTTAACCTCTTAATCATCGCTATATTTGTAGGTCAAAAGTTGACTCAAGGTAGGACAATGTTGGCAAGACATAGTGCAATTGTTGGGCACATCAACTAACCTTTTCTGAGGGTACATTGCTTTGCTATCAGGGAGGACTGAGACCTTACTTGTTAAAGACCTACACTAAATACAGTATCTCACAAAAGTGAGTACGCCCCTCATATTTTTGTTAATATTGTATTATATATTATCATGGAACAGCACTGAATATATGACACTTTGATACAATGTAAAGTAGTCAGTGTACAGCTTATAGCAGTGTTATAGTGTCATGCTACTTGTTAGTGTTATAAGGTCTCAGGTGTGGAGGGGGATCAGATGTGTTAAATTTGGTGTTATCGCCCTCACACTCTCTCATACTGGTCACTGGAAGTTCAACATGGCACCTCATGGCCAAGAACTGTATGAGGATCTAAAAAAAAGAATTGTTGCTCTACATAAAGATGGCCTAGGCTATAAGATGATTGACAACACCCTGAAACTGAGCTGCAGCACGTGGGCCGAGACAATATAGTGGTTTAACAAGATAGATTCCACTCAGAACAGGCTTCACCATGGTTGACCAAAGAAGTTGCGCATGCTGTGACCTCTGCCTGCATTGCTGCAGATGCTACAAAGGTCGGAGTTCAGCCTGTCACTGCTCAGATCATACACCGCACACTGCATCAAATTGGTCTGCATGGCTGTCATCCCAGAAGGAAGCCTCTTCTAAAGATGATGCACAAGAAAGACTGCAAACAGTTTACTGAAGAGAAGCAGAATAAGAACATGGTTGACTGGAATCATGTGCTGTGCTCAAGCGTGTGTGGTGGTAAACAGGTAAGCAGTACAAAGACAAGTGTGCCTTGCCTACAGTCAAGCATGGTGGTGGGAGTGTCATGATTTGGAGCTGCATGAGTGCTGCCGGCTGAGAGGAGCTACAGTTCATTGAGGGAACCATGAATGCCAACATGAACTGTGACATACTGAAGCAGAGCATGATCTCCTCCCTTCAGAAACTGCGCTGCAGTGCAATATTCTAACATGATAACGACCCCAAACACACCTCCGAGTTGACCTCTGCCTTGATAAAGAAAATGAGGGTAAAGGTGCTGGACTGGCCAAGCATGTCTACAGACCTAAACCCTATTGAGCATCAGTGGTGCATCCTCAAACGGAAGGTGGAGGAGCACAAGGTGTCTAACATCCACCAGCTCCGTGATGTCGTCATGGAGGAGGATTCCAGTGACTACAACCTGTGAAGCTCCAGTGACCTCCATGCTCAAGAGAGTTAAGGCAATGCTGAAAATTAATGGGGGCCATACAAAATATTGACACTTTGGGCACAATTTGTCCGTTTTCACTTAGGGGTGTACCCGGAGGCGTAACTTGAAACTTCTGGGCACTGGTGCAAAAAGTGAAATGGGGCCTTTCAGTTACCCTGTGCCATTGACCCTGCTATAGCAGAAGGGCTTTTGGGGCCCATCAGTCTGCTGGGCCCGGTAGTGACCACTACCTCTGCACCCCCTATAGCTACGCCCCTGGGTGTACCCACTTTTTTTGCCAGCGGTTTATACATTGATGGCTGTGTGCTGAGTTATTTTGAGGGCACATCAGATTTACACTGTTCCTCAAGGTGTACACTGACTACTTTACATTGTAGAATTGTGAAGAAATCAGGCGATACCTTTTAGGAAACGAGTAATTTGATAGTTAGCTTTCAGAACTAGCTCTTTCTTCAGACGATGTTATAAATCAGTCTGAAGAAGAGAGCTAGTCCTCCGAAAGCTCCTATCAAATAACCAGTTATCCTCTAAAGGTATCGCCTGATTTTTCACTATTCACTACTTTCTAGGCTAACCGGACACATTATACTATAGCTACTTAATGTGTCAAGTGTATAATCATGTTGTCTCATGGAAAGATATAATACTATATTTACAAAAATGTGCGGGGTGTACTGACTATTATGAGATACTGTATATCTAGCCCTTCACGGAACATTCACCAGAGAATTTCTGAAGAAATATCTTCATCATATCAAGCGTCTCTTATGTAACATCTGCAGGAGACACGTCCATAGCCTGATAATATGCCTTAAGCTGTGTCATCTGGAGCAGGCACAGGACATATTTTGTTGCAAGTCAATCTTCTGGAGAAATGAACACGTTTAATTCCTTTCAAGCAGAGAAAATTAAAGCAAGAATGGCAGGATTGTATGTCATCTGAGAAAGCTATCCCTCCCAGGGTAACATCCAGCAGTCAGACAGCGAGGAGCCGGGGATTCATGTGGTGATTCCTTATACTTACAAATAATCTGTGGCAGGATAACCAGCATTAATCCCATCGGAGCAATCTAAAGGAGATATGTCTATGTTATAGTCACATTGTACATGAATAGCATTACTTATCTTGTTCTGATCCTCTGCTCTATATTGTATTCTACTACAGAGCTGCAATCACAATTCTGCTGATTGGCAATGGAAACAACCATCAAAAAAACAGATACAGCTGAGCCAAACTCCTTCGACACAGGAGGATAGTTCATTGTTCCTACATCAGATTCATGTACAGTCCTGGAATAGAAAACTGATATTTACAGAATAAAAAACAATCAGTGGATAAAATTCTGTATCAACAATAAGCTAGCAGGAATTATTGGGAGATTTTAGCTCTTAATCCTGCAGAATTATGAATAAAGCTCTGGAGCATAATACAGGGGGTAACTTGGGATCAATAATTACATAGTTTGTAAGGCCAAAAAAAGACAGACGTCCATCCAGTTCAGCCTATTTTGCAAATTTGGCCATCGAAAATTTTCTTCTAAAATGTATAGACCCCCCTTTCTCCAGAATCCCGGTCACTTAAAATTGTTATTTTAACTAGAAAGTATCCCCCTTCTCCAAATCCCCTTTCCCATAACTGTTCTGATTTACATCTAGAAATGGTATCAAACCCTTCTCCAGATCCTGGTCACATATAACTTGTTAATAATAACATCTAGAAATGTTCCAGACCTTCTCCAGAATCCGGTCACTATAACTTGTTATATTATTAATCTAGAAATGTATCCAGACCCTTCTCCAGAATCCTGGTCACTATAACTTGTTGTATTCTTAGATCTAGAAATGTATCCAGACCCTTCTCCAGAATCCTGGTCACTATAACTTGTTATATTATTACATCTAGAAATGTATCCAGACCCTTCTCCAGAACTCCGGTCACTATAACTTTTATATTATTACATCTAGATATGTATCCAGAACCTTCTCCAGAATCCTGGTCACTATAACTTGTTATATTATTACATCTAGAAATGTATCCAGACCCTTCTCCAGAATCCTGGTCACTAGAACTTGTTATATTATTAAATCTAGAAATGTATCAAGACCCTTCTCCAGAATCCTGGTCATTATAACTTGTTTATATTATTACATCTAGAAATGTAATCCAGACCCTTCTCCAGAATCCTGGTCACTATAAACTTGTCATATTATTACATCTAGAAATGTATCCAGACCCTTCTCCAGAATCCTGGTCACTATAACTTGTTATATTATTATATCTAGAAATGTATCAAGACCCTTCTCCAGAATCCTGGTCACTATAACTTGTTATATTATTACATCTAGAAATGTATCCAGACCCTTCTCCAGAATCCTGGTCACTATAACTTTTCATATTATTACATCTAGAAATGTATCCAGACTCTTCTCCAGAATCCTGGTCACTATAACTGTTTATATTATTATATCTAGAAATGTATCAGACCCTTCTCCAGAATCCTGATCACTATAACTTGTTATATTATTACATCAGAAATGTATCCAGACCCATTGTCCAGAATCCTGGTCACTATAACTTGTTATATTTTTACATCTACAAATACATCCAGACCCTCTCCAGAATCCTGGTTACTATAACTTGTTATATTATTACATCTAGAAATGTATCCAGACCCTTCTCCAGAATCCTGGTCACTATAAACTTGTTATTTATTACATCTAGAAATGCATCAACCCTTCCCAGAATCTGGTCACTATAACTTGTTATATTATTACACTCTAGAAATGCATCCAGATCCTTTTTTGAACTCTGTTATTGAATTCACCATGACAAGTTCCTCTGGCAGAGAGTTCCACAGTCTCACTGCTCTTACAGTAAAGAATCCCTTTCTATGTTTATGTAGAAACCTTATTTCCTCAAGACGTAGAGGATGCCCCCTTGTTCTAGATACAGTCCTGGGTATAAATTAATCTTTCGCGAGATCTCTATATTGGCCCTTAATATATTTAAACATAGTTATTATGTCCCCCCAAAGCCGCCTTTTCTCTAAACTAAATAACCCTAATCTTGCTAATCTTTCTGGGTACTGTAGTCCACCCAGTCCTTTTATTATTTTTGTTGCCGCCTTTGTACCTGTTCAAGCTCTACAATGTCTTTCCTGTGCACTGGTGCCCAAAACTGTACACAATATCCACTGTATGGTCTGACCAGTGACTTTTATAATGGGAGAATAATGTTCTCCTCATGTGCATCTATGCCCCTTTTAACACACCCCATAATCCTATTTGCCTTGGCTGCTGCTGCCTGACGCTGGCTGCTACAATTAAGTTTACTGTCCACCAGGATTCCCAAGTCCTTCTCCAGGTCACTTTTACCCAGCGTTTGTTCCATTTAACATGTAATCATATAATGGATTTTTTCCTCCCCATGTGCATAACCTTGCATTTGTCTGTGTTAAACCTCATCTGCCTCATTTGCCCAGGCCTCCACCCTATCCAGATCCCTTTGTAATAACACATTATTCTCTATTGTGTTGATTACTTTACAGAGCTTAGTATCATCTGCAAAGATTGATATTCTACTGTGCTATCCCTGTGTAAGATCATTAATGAAAATATTAAAAGGTATAGGGCCCAATACTGTCCCCTGTGGTACCCCACTAGTAACAGGGATCCAGTCTGAGTATGTACCATTAATCATCACCCTTTGTTATCTATCACTGAGCCAGTTGCTTACCCACTTGCAAACAGTTTCCCCCCAGTCCAAGCATTCTCATTTTACTTACCAACATTTAATGTGGTAACTATGTAACCAGGACTGTTATGGAAAGCAGCTCAAAAGGAACAATTGGGGAGCTGTAGCAGAGACCTGGTTACCCAAAGGCCTGAGCTGTGGTCTTTACTGTTCAGTCCTAAGCAGTGCTGCCATAAATAGCTTCCCATTACCAGTTCCTATAACAGTGGGACCCCTGTCTTTTTTTTTTTTCTTTTTTTTAATCAGTGCCCCTCACAGCAGTACTGCCCTGATGGCGACCCTGGTCCTGAGGTACAGGGGACTGAGTGGAATGGAAAGGCTGGTGCAGTGGAGGTCTGGAAAGCAGGGTTTGAATTGGTGAAGACCATCCACCTGTTAAGAAGTACATTCCAAACCACTACGTTTTCTGTGTCCTTGTATGTAATTCAGAGAAAAGGAAAGTTTATCTGTTTGAATTGAACTTGGCTTCAAATAGTCTTTTTTTAAACCACTCAAGGATCCCACATTACATGGGGTTTAGTATATGGGAGCTATGTCTCATAGTCTGGTATTAATTATGCACCAGTAAATACTATGGCTCTATAGCTGATATGTAAGCACTGTGGCATTTATGCTCTATGCTCTGCTGTTGTGTGGCCATCTTGCTAGCATTAGACATGCATTACAGCTATAATGTGGGCACTGTAACAATATATATACACTGTTATGGCTATTATTACATGTGCACCATGTTTGGGACTATTACTTAGACCATGCAGGTAGAACTAATTAAAAAAAACATATGTTTCTTCTGGAATCTATGCCCATAAATATGCCCATAAAATGTTCCTGTTTTTCTCATAGTACCTGTGACCAGAGCCTAGCGTTTCTGAATAACAAATAAACTAATTGGCACATACCGCCATCTAGCTGTCTTATCCGGTATAATCACTAAACCCTGAACAAGCATCCTAATAGTTTTTAAAGCAAATAATAAAAGACTAAAAAAAATCTATGCCAGTTCTGGGCTGATCAAGCACCATCAAACTGAATGGCCTCTCTTGTTCCTATTGAGCTGCTTTCTATCACAGTCACAAGCCAGACCTAGCTGCAACCTTGCTCAGGTATGAGCTCAGCACTGCTCAGATTTCCCCAACCTCCAGACTGAATTCTTAGGGCCCATCCCCACGGCACAGGTTTTCAGTCGGATTTACAGACGATTTTCCGATTTGAAAAACGTCCGTAATCCGACTGTCAACCTTTGACATTGGCTTAAATAGAAAATCGCCGGCGTAATGAAAAACTTGGAACATGTTCATTCCCCCGCCCGGTTTTTGGAGGGAAGTTGTCCATGTCAATGTTTGTGGGGGTTGGGGGAATCTGCAAATCGCGCATCCAACCCCCCCCCCCCCCTCCCTATAATGTGAAAGACGGCAAAATGCTGGCCAGATTCTAAATCAAAATCCGGCCGGTATTTTCACACTGCTGTGTGGACACAGCTTTTAGGGTATGTTCACACGGCATAATTGCGGCACGTACAGTACACGGCGCAATACACCGGGTGTTTTTGGATCCGCGCGATCACCGCATATTCTCTAAGCTCGGGTGGGGGGGCACCCCGCCGGCTCCATAGACATGCATTGTGGCGCGTAATCGCCGCGAATAATTGACATGTCACTTATCTCCCTGCACGTACAATACGATCATATTAAACGCGCGGGGGGACGAGGCGTAATCCATAGTTCTCTATGAGAGTTATGGATTACTGTAATTGCGGCGTGCATTTCGCCGTTTATTAAGCCGAAATGTGCGCCGAAATTACGCCATGTGAACATACCCTTAGGACCACATGTATAAAAACTTCCTAGGTCTAAATCTCACTTTATTTCCCATAGCAACCAATCAGAGCCCATAGCAACCAATCAGAGCGCCCCTTTCACTTCATTTAGTGCTCTGGAAAAATGTGAGGGGCGCTCTGATTGGTTGCTATGGGCTCTGATTGGTTGCTATGGGCAATAAAGTGAGATTTAGACCTAGACAGTTTTCATACATGTGGCCCTTAGTGTTTGACTCCATTTACCATAAAAAGTAGAACAATTCTGTACAAATTACTTATATTGATCCCAAGTTACTACCTATATTATACTCCAAAGCTGCATTCACAATCCTGTAGGGTTCGGAGCTAAAATCTCCCACTATTCCCTGCTAGATTATTGTTGGTACAGAATTTGATCCAGTGATTTTCTATTCTCAAAATATTAGTCTTTATTCTAGTACTGTACAGGAATCTGATGTAGGAAAATGCACTGTCCTCCTGTGTTGCAGGAGTTTTGGCGAGCTGTATGTGTTTATTGACGAACCTGTTCATTGTAACTACCAACAAGTTTGTCAACAGATAAGAGACATTGCTAATCAGCAGAATTGTGAATGCAGCTCTGCAGTAAAATGCAAAGAGCACAGGATCAGTTACATAGTACGGTTGAAAAAAAAGACATGTGTCTATCGAGTCCAACCAAGGGTGGGGAAAATGTGGACGAAGGGAGGGAGATAGTTTCCCTACTGATGAAGGATTTGAAACCCATAAGGCAAGAAACAATCTTGCCTTATGGGTTTCATTTCTGATCCCAGAGTTGCTATCAGACTGGACCTAGAATTTTACATAGCTACATACATACTAATATTCTTTAGTTTCAGGTAGGTATCTAAGCCTTTCTTGAAACTCGCGACTGTTCCTGCTGTGACCAGCTCCTCAGGCGGCTATTCCACAGATTTAGGGTTCACACGGCTTATTTTTAAGCATAATTGTGTGCGCATTTCACTATGTATTGCGCTTTGTTCATAGAGAGCTATGAATTACACGTCGTCTCCCTGAGCGTTCAATACGATCGTATCGTACACTCGGGGAGAGAATCGACATGTCAATTGTTCATGGTGCTTATATGCCACTGATAATGCATGTCAATAGGGTCGACTGGGGGCCAAACCCTGCTTTGGAAGTACGCGCTGATCAGCGTGTGCTTTCTAAACACCCGGAGTATTGCGGCGCGTACAGTATGTGCCACAATAAGCCATTTGAACATACCCTTACAGCTCTCACAGTGAAGAACGCTTTTCTCCTCTGGAGATTTAATCCTTTTTTCTCCCGATGAAGGGAATGTCCCTTTGTCTTTTGAGGGGGCTTTACATGAAATAATTTCCCCCCATACTTTTTGTAGGGACCATTTATATATTTATATATATAAATGAATCATGTTCCCCCCGGATCCGTCTTTTCTCAAGACTAAATACGTTCAATTATTCTAACATCTCCTCATAACTAAGATGCTCCATTCCCCTTATAAGTTTGGTTGCTCGTCTTTGCACTCTCTTAGCTCCATTACATCTCTTCTATAAACTGGGGCCCAGAACTGAACAACATATTCTAAGTGAGGTCGCACCAATGCTTTATATAGTGGTAGAATTACATCCTTGTCCCGCGAGTCCAGGCCTCTTTTAATACACGCCGATATCTTGCTTGCCTTAGAGGCAGCTGATTGACACTGCATTCTGTAGTCTATGATGTACAAGAACATCCAGATGCTTCTGAACAAGCGATTCTGACAGTTTTTTCCCCCCTAGGACATATGATGCCTGCAGATTATTAGTACCAAGATCCAGAACTTTACAAGATCAGTACAAGATAAGTCATGCAAAACAAATACAATGTGACTATAACATAGACATATCCTGTATACAGGCAGTCCCCGACTTACATCGTTCCGACTTACATACGTCCCCTAGTTACAAACGGAGACTTGTGGGGCGTGGCTGACATTCAACACTGAGTCACGCCCATGATAACCAAGTTCCAGCATGCCACAGCTGCACATGAGATACAGAACGTTAGGGGAAATCTTCTAAAACGGGCACAGACAGCAGAACAAATGTAAAAACCCTTCCTTGCACTATCCAAAACTGAAGAAATTTTTTTTTGCTGGATTTACATTTAATAAATATACCTGTTCTGACTTACATACAATTTAAATTTAAGAACAAACCTACAGTCCCTAACCCGTTTGTAACCCGGGGACTGCCTGTATATTGTTTCTGTGGGATTGATGCTGGTTAACCTGCCAAGCAGAAGATTGGAGTTTGGCACATTCCCTGGCACCCATCAGATATGGCATCCTGTGGCTGTCTGCAGCATTAAGTGGAAAATAGCGCACACAGCCCAAAACTAGATGCATTGTTATCAAATAATGTAATGAATCTTTAGAACTGGAATAAGAAAATTATTCTGCTGGTGTGTAGTTTGAATTGCCTTTTTGCCCTCTACTAAGCATCTGCAATTCAAACTCTACACACCATTTGGTGCTCTCCTCGACTCAAGGAGAGATGTTCCCCTTTCTGAGCCACTCATTGCCTCCCACACAGCCAGCCAGTATCGCTCTGCTCTGCACTGATGAGGGACAAACATCCCGATACAGCTGTCTGCAGATGAGAGATACTGGCTTGGCTAAATATCCTTTTTGCTTTCTCAAGATACAGTGGGTCAAAAGCAAATTGAGGATTTGTTAAATCCAATAGAGGGAGCTTGAGCTTCTCAGCTCCTTTCCCTTAATGCCTTGTGATATGCAGATGCTTAGCAGAGGGCAAAAAGGCAATCCAATCTCTACACACCATTTGGGGCTCTCCTCGCCTCAAGGAGAGATGTTCCCCTTTAGGAGTACATGGGAAATACAAGTCTTTGGAAAAAACACAATGGAGGAATGACAGGTGAGAAAAAACAAGGAAAATGGGAAGAAAGGGAAGAAGTAAGGATGGGATAGGGAACGGAAGTGAGGATTGGAAGAATGGAAGGAAGGGGAGGGAGGGGGGGCGTGGCCTGGGTCTGCATGGAGACGAACGCACAGTAGCTGGGCTCTGCTGTGGTGAAGCTTAAAACGGCTAAACTAAACCCTTCTAATGGGCGACTGGGCGACAAGCCATCACCTCTCAGACTAGGATCACGGCGGAACATCTCGGTGCCTCTCCGGTGGCTGGGGGTCCCGGTTATCCGCAGCTCGACTACCCTGAGGTGCAGTGCAGCGGTACCCGAGAGTGACTTCTGACAGCTCCAGTGGGAAGCTAAACAGCGTGCTCGCCTGCTCTGACCCTGCTGCATCCTTCGGAACAGAAGCCCTGATTGTTGGAGAGGACCGGAGACGCAGACCCGTTCACACCGTGGTGATCTGTGAGTACCGGACCCTCCTTCCCGTCAGCCTTATAACTTCGGAAGCACTTCCCTGAAGGGGGACGCTATTCCGAGTCCTGCTCGGCGAATTCCCTTTTCACACGCTCACGGCCATTACCGGGTCATACCAAGTGCCGACCCTGAACTAATCTCCTGTGATTCATATGACGCTCGACCGCACAGACCAGTAACGTCTGCTGTAACCCGCGGGTGACGGCGAACGCCGAGCCCTTTTCCAAGCCAGACTCACAGTCTCAGAGGCGCCATTTTCCCTAGGGCCGCCATTTTGGGACTTGTAGCAGTGGAATTCATCAGCATAACACCAATTCTGAAGAATACTGTGTATGGGCTTCAAACTCTTCCCATGTGAGCCATTGCACCAACTATTTCAACTGGCTAACTACTCAGTGTACCACCGATTTCAACTGGCTAACTACTAAAACCGCTCCAGGGAGAGTCTGGTGTGGCTCCTGTGGACTAAACGCTTCTGGAAAACCCGGTTGGTCGCCCAATTTTGACAGACCCTTAATATCTAACAACAACCAGTCCATCACAGGCTGTGTGAAGTCTCTTATCACAGATTTCCTTCTTATTCTAACCAAACATATCTAAATCTAAATCTCTCTCTGCACAAGGCCCTCCAGGCCAATTTGTAGCTATACAAACTATACAGGTCCCTGCAGAGACTTTTTGCTTTAGAGCATACCTGGAGACTTTCAATCTGCTACCCTATCAACACCCTTCAGCTTCCACTTAATTGCTTTCCACCCTCACTTAGTTAAATAGAAAAAAAAACACTATACTACCCACCCTGGTACCTTCCTCCTGCCTCCGACTCCTGAGGAAACCTCCAATATGGGTGGCAACTTGAAGAAAAATCAACCCAAAAAGCCCGCAAAGCTCACAGAATTTTTCTAACACCCTTCACCGAGAGCCAGATCCCTAAAAGGATCTCTAAGTCTACCACCTTCCTCGCCTACTCCATCTCAAGCTGAATCATTAGACTTCGATATGCATGAAGGGGCAAGCAAATCAGACTCCACTGAATCCGCACTAAAACAGCTCTTCTCTTCATTCAGGGAACACCTTCAAAGTGATCTCAAGCAAATGATGGCTGACTTTAAGGAGGACATTCAAACATTGGTCTCCAGAACAGACCATATAGAAAAAAAGATGGCTGAATTTGATACATCCCACAACCTCCTTATAGACTCCCATTCGGCCTTAGAAGAGGAGGTTCAGCGATTGTCCTCAAAGGTCCTGGATTTAGAAGATAGATCCCGCAAATCAAATATTTGAATTAGAGGGATCCCCGAGTCATTTAATCCAGAGATGCTTCTCCCCTTCCTCACTGATTTAATGGCGGTGGTCCTTCCAGATGCTTCAAACCTGGACCTCACGGTCGATCGAATCCACCGCCTCCCTAAGCCCAAACAAATCGCAGCATCACTACCCCGCAATGTTATTGCTAAGCTCCATTTCTATCGCACCAAGGAGAACTTTCTCAAAGCCCTACGCAAAGGGGTAACGCTACCAGACAGGTTCAAAGAACTGTTCATTTTTCCTGATTTATCCGCAGGAACCATGCTTAAGAGAAGAGAATTCGCACCCTATACAAAAATCCTGCGCGAACACAGCATCCCCTATCATTGGGGTTTTCCAGTTAAGCTAATTGTGTTTAAAGATAATTCCACTGTCACCTGCTCCTCCCCGACAATGGCTCAAGACCTTCTTTTGACATGGGGACTCTTGTCCACCCCTACTGGCACGCCAGCACAAAAAGGGAAAGAAAGGCCAAACATTATCTCACCTCTGTGGTCTGAGAGACTCAATAGAAGGCGACAAACATCTGATGGCTAACCCACTGCCACCTGCCTTCTCCGCATCTCTCTTCACCGGAACTCGCCAACAAGTAGAGCTCGCGAACTCAATCACCTGACGTTCTTTTTTCTTACACAGGTTCCTGCCAAGGACACTTTGCCCACTACCTTTGTTCCTGCAGTTGCTGGAACAGTTTTTGATTTAGCGCAGTAACTCATGGTTTGTTTCACCTTCGTTTCTAAGTTACTGTTTCTCAAAATTATGCTGTTGCCATGTCTAACTACTATGCTGCTTACCAAGCTTATACCTTACATCTGTCAAGCTTCAACTGTTCATCTTCCATATTCCACAATGCCTGTATTGCGACCAGTTTTTTTGATTAATTTAATATGGGTGTCAAGTTCATATCATTGAATGCGAATGGTCTCAACTCCCTTTTCAAGCGTTCACTCCTTTTGAGGGATGCAATACGCTCGAAGGCAGACATTCTTTGCGTGCAAGAAACGCATCTAAAATCCACTGATACGTCCCGACTACATCATAAAAATTTTCCGATCTCTTACTTCTCCTCCCTGGACGCTAAAAGGGCAGGTGTGGCTATTTTCATTAGAGATTCTATAGCCTTTAATTTGCTGAACTTGATAACTGATCCAAAAGGTCGATATATAATTTTGAAGTGCACATTAGATAATGTCGTCTTCACTATTGTTGTCCTATATGCCCCTAACTCACGTCAAATTCCTTTTATATCCAAACTAATATCCAAAACTAGGCCCACATCCAAAGGACACCTTGTTATATGCGGCGACTTTAATATAACCATAGATAATCAAATAGACAGGTCGCGAGGTAATCCTAGCAAAACACCGGATCTCCAAACACTGCTATTGGAAGAAAACCTCCATGACCCTTGGAGGTATACACACACTACTGACCGAGATTACACTTATTTCTCCCCCCCTAACCAAAATTTTTCCAGATTGGATTACTTCCTGGTTGATAGACCCACTCTTCCAAATGTGATCGACACCAGTATAGGGTATGCCACATGGTCAGATCATGCCCCGGTCTCTCTCACTATTCAGGACAAAACAACTATTCCATATTTCACCCCCTGGCGCCTCAACAATCACTTGCTCAAATCTCCTACATTGGTTACTGAGATTAAAAAAGCCCTGATTGGATATTTCGAAACAAATTCCCCTTCCTCGCCTTCCCCTCAGGTACTATAGTGTGCACACAAGGAGTTTATTAGAGGGGTATGTATCAGAATTGCCGCAAGGGAAAAGCGAAGAAGAGAAAAAGAACTTAATAATTTATTAGATGACATCAAACTAGTAGATTCACAGCTCAAGATATCCCTCGATCCAATACTGAAAACAAAAACAAAAACTTAAAAATCGCCCCGCATACTAAACTAAAGAGAAAAGGTTTCACTTTCCCGTCTAAAAGGGAATTTTTTCCCCCAAAAGGTGACCGCCCAGGTAAACTATTACCCCGAAAGTAAGAAAATGCACTAGACAAGACCATACCTGTCCTGCCCAGTTAAAGGCAAAATCTATGACCCTCAACAAATTCGACTCATTTTAGACTTTTATATTTCGTAATAATTTAAAAAAAGAAAAATTCTTCTCCGGAAATTACAAAAGAAAGATTAAAAAGTTTTTACAGAACCCATTTCCCCACAATATCTCCGAACATTGATACTTAAACAAACCTTTTTCCCATTGAGAGAAAAAAAAGCGTAATGAGATTAACAAAAATTTCCCCCGGGCCCGACGGCTTTACAAATGAGTACAAAGAAAATTCCCAAACATTAACACCCCACTTGAAAAGTACCTTTAACTTCTCACAGAAGGTCCCCCAGCCCGGGAGTTGCTCTCTGCAAAAAATTACCACGTTTTCCTAAACCGAAAAACCATGGATTTGTCTAAAATTTAAAAGACCCATTTTCCCTGCTAAAAAGATATAAAATTTTCCCCAAAAAATTTGGCCACAGACTCAAAAAAATTCCCCCCTCTCAAAAACCCCTGACCGGGTAGGATTCATTAAAGGCCGACAAACCAGGGGGGACAAGGCAATCATTGATCTCTTGCATTTGTTTCAAAAACAATTCCCTACAAGCTTTTGTCCCTTTGATGGGAAAAAAAGCGTTTGCAGAATTAACGACATATTTAAAGAAGTGCTTTTAAAAAATCGGTTTTGGGGGGGCAACTTCCTCAAAGCAATCTTGTCATTTTAAACATCACCATACTAGTGTCTACTCATCAGGCTTCCTCTCTAATCCTTTTAGCATTCAAATGCAAAAGGGCAGGATCCCACTTTCTCCTCATCTATGCCTTTGTGTCAGCCCCCCGCCCAAAGCCCGCAATAAAAAATTAAATTTGAGGGAATTTTTGGGTCTTAACAAATTGTTGGGCCACCCAAAACCAAAACCCCGGTTGTCGCCCGGGGTTTTTTTTACCCTTGTCCTTCAAAATTTTTTGCCAAATCTTTTCCATTTGAAAGCCCTCCCACAACAATTCAACTGGCCCCATAAACTTTATTTGGCGACCACCTCGGTCTCTTATCTGGGGATCAGATTTTCCCCCAACCACCAAAACCAGACAATTTAAACCCAAACAACACCATATCAAACCTCAAAAAAAATGATGACATCGGCATCTACCCCTCTTTGGTGGGAGAATAAAACGGGTCAAAATGCTATTACTCCCTAAAAACTCTCTTAATAAATGTACCTTTCATTTTCCCTTCCCGCCAGGGGGGAAACTTCAGACCTTTTCTTTTTAACTTTATATGGAATAAAAAAAAGCCTAGAATCAAAGACTCCACTTTTCTCCCTCGACAAGGGGGCCTTTGCCCTAAATTTACCCCCCATAACTTACCGGTTTTTTTGAACCCATTTATCCCTAGGAACCCCCAGAAAACCACTTGGTCTAACTTTAAAACTCAATGACCATCCCGGGGTTCCCTTTGGGGGCCCCCCTGACCGGCAATATGGGGGGCCGTTGTAAATTCGATCTCCCATCTTTTACCCAATAACCCAGGCTTGGGGAAAATAGTTTTTTCAGAAAATTTGGCCAATCCGGAAAGGACAAACACCGATACCCCCTTCTGACTGCCCGAATCCCCTCACCTTTCACTCACCTTGGTTTACAGGGGATTCACATTGGGTCTCTACAAAGGAAATGTACGAAAAACCCTTGAGATCCCGAGAAAAATTTTATTTCCCCCTAACAAATTTTTTTTTATCTCCCAAAAAAAAATACTCTAAAAGGAATTTTCAGGACACCACCACCTCATCAAAATTTTCCCCAACTCCTGTTTTCAAAAAAAAAGGTTTTTGAACGAGGTTTTTCCTTAACAATGCCATTTACCAAAAAAAACCCTCACATAAACCCAACTTGCTATTAAATGGGAATGTATTGCCAAAACCCTTTTCCTACAGGGAAAGGATGACACGCGGGTAACCCCGAAACACCCGATTTCACCCAAACCCCCCTAGAGATGATGAGGAAAAAACATCTAGTTGGGCCTGCGCAAGAGGTTGACTCACATATTTCCCCCAAGCACCCCGACAACTGTTTGGGACTTTGTGGCCCGGCTGCTAGTCCAAAAAGTGGGGAATGCCCTTTGGGCAAACTAGGGAAGTTGAAATACTATATTGAAATATTTCCCGAACCCCCTTTTCCCCCCTCTTTTAATGGGGAAACTTGATCTTTTCCCACCATTTATTCCCAGGTTATCACCAGTGTCTTCCCTGTACTGATGCCACCAAGGCCCGTATGAGACCCATTGGAAGCCACCACTCCCTCCCTTTCTCGAATTATTAGGAGGTAAATGTCAATTTTAGCTGAAACCCCATTATTATTCCACCACATTTGTATTAAAGCAAAAAGTAGAGCTTACATTTTGGTCTCCCCAAGTAATTTGATCTAGCTTGGGAAAAATCTTTACTTAATTTTTGGGCTTTTTTTTTTTCTTTTTTCTCGTTCCCATTACCTTGATAAACAGAGACTTTGGTAGGGGAAAAAGTTAATTTAAAACTTGACTTTATATCTATGGAAAAGCTTTTTTTTACTTTTTTAAAAACTGCGTTATTTGGTTGTTCGTTGTTTTGTTCTTTTTTGACTTATGCATGTTCTCATACGTTCTTGTATAATCAAACATTGATCAACCTGAAAATTTCAATAAAAATTTAATGATTTAAGGAAGGGGAGGGAGGAAAAAAGAGAAGAAAGGAATATTCATGAAAGGGGTTGGGGAAAAGAAAGGAGGGGGAAAAGTAGGAAAGGAAAAAGAAATGGGGAGGGGAGCAGAAAGAAAGAAGGAAGGGAAATAAATGAGGAAGAAATAAATATGAGGAAGGATTGGAAAGGAACATAGAGTAGGAAGAGAAGGAAGGAATAGAAATGAGGAGGAGGGAGCTAGAAGAGAAAGAAAGATAGAAGGAAAGAAGGAAGGAAAATAAATGGGAAGGTTGGGAAAAAAACCTTGGGGTAAGGGAAAAAAGGAAGGAAAAGAAAAAGAGGTCCTGGAGAATGGAGGAAGGACAGGAGGAAAAGAAGGAAGGTCATTGTAAGGTAAATGGGGAAATTTTTAAAATTTTTTAAAAACCCAAAATGTCAAAAAATTCGTGTTTTTTGTTATTTCGAAACCAAAACAAAACTTTCCTTTTTATAAAAGGAAAATAGATTTCCCACATAATTCTAATTCTATATACACAAAGGGTTTTTTACCCATCCTACTCATACCCAGTGCAGATCTCTTTTTTAAAAGCCGAGCCCCCCCAGGTTTCTGGGGACTGGTTTGGTGGGATCTGGCGCATACTTGTAATGTGGAAGCCCGGGGCCCGTATAAAGCTTGGATTTACTAGTTTTTTCCCCGTCAGGATTTGGGAACCGGGAAAATCAAAAGGGATTGAAAAAAAATGCCCCCCTCCCATGATCAAGGTTTCTGCTTTCCCTCAAACTGGTGGACATTGGCCCTCCCCCTGCGGGGAAACATCAAGAAAATTTCCGCCCAAACCCTTGCTGGAAGAACAAAGCTGTTTTGGGGCAGCATAAAGGGGGCTAGGGAAAGTTTTCTTGGGGCCCCTCATTAAGTGGGAAACAAACCCCAACCAAATGGGGATAAATCCAAACCGAAAAATTTAATACACCTGTTAAGTAAATTTTCTTCCCCGGGGGAGAATTTGGGTCTTCCCCAAGAAAATTTACATGGGCTAAAAAAATTTCCCAAGGGTTTGGCCCCGGGAAAAAATTTTAAGGGAATAAAAACCCCGGAAATAAAATTTCCCTAATTCCCCAATTTTTAAAAATAAAATTAAACTTTTGTGGGAACCCCCTCGATGGGTGGTAAATTGGGAAAATGGACCCTTTCCCGCCGCTGGGATCTATTAGCAAGACCCCCAAAACCTGTGACAACCTAAAGGGAAAAAGGCGCACAAGGGGTGGGGCCTTTTTTTTCCTTTTTTTTTGAAATTTTTTGGCTTGCACCCGTCCTCTTTTTGTGAGTGCCAAAGACAATTTTCAAAAAATGGCCGTGAAAACCCACCGAAACCTTAATTTAAATAAATCAGGTTTTGTCCCTGATGTCCCCTGGGGGGTTATTAGGGATTTTTAAAATAATTTGGGACTTAACTTTTGTATGTTGGGTTTTTTGTAAAATTTTTCCATAAAGTGTCTTTCTTAGCAGTGAGTTTCAGCTTGGGCGAAAATGTTCAGCTCTGGCCCTTGAGATAGGGGGGGTACCTCTGTTCTAAATGTAAATAAAATTAAAAGGGAAACATTGCTTTCCCCCGGCTGACACAGATTTCTCATCTTTCCCGCTTTTTCCCCCCACCACTGTTTCTCCGCTCTTCGAACCCTTTAAAATACAGCAAGGGGGAATTCTCAGTGGCTGCAGAAACAGAAATCCTCTATAGAAAACTATATTCATTGCTACTGCTTGTCCAGACAGAGCACAGTTTATTATTTAAACACCCCGTGGTTTCTGATTACAGAGTAGCAAGGGTGAGTCCGTTGGCCCAGTTATGACAATTTCAAGAACAGGGAAAACCCCCCCTACCTTGGTTGAAAATTCCCGCTCAAATACATGGGTTCTGCAACCGGGATTTTCAAACCCCCAATTTAATTTAAAGAAGGAAGGGGCAAAAATTTTTCATTTCCCAAAGAGTTTGTGTTAAAAAGGGGTTAAAACCGGTATCTCAAGCCCTAGGGAAGGGTTTTATTTGCACATCCCCCCAAACAAAAAGGGGGTTTGCAAACGTCAACATATCAAGTTCTTCATTATCTTTGGGGTACACAAATTTTTTTTATTTTTATTAAAGGCTATATGGGGGTAATATTTGGGCGGTTTACTTAGGAAGTAAAAAGGTGCTGTATTGGGGCATTAAAAGGGGGGGGGGAAATCCTTTTTAAGACACTCTAAGATGGGGAATAGAGCAAAAATATAGGGGGCTGTTATTAAGGATTAAATTTGGCCGGGGTTTTTAAAATTTAAGGGAACCCCTGTTATATGTGGTCCCGTATGGTATTTTTTGTTTAGGTACTTTTTGGTGGGGATTGGGGCATTATTTTTGGTTTGGTTTATGAAGCATTGATGTAGCCATTAAAATTTAAAAAGCTTGGTGCTGTGGTAAAAAGTAATTTAGGGGTGCCCAACTAAAATATACTTTTAAACGAAAGCCTGGCACCCCTGAAAAGGGAATGCATACATCTAATACAAAAATCCTGGGACCCTAAAAACTAAAATAAAAACCTCAAGGAATTTAATATTGGGAAAGGCCCTTTACTGGGAAAGGAAAAAATTTGAAAAACCGGATTTTTGTTTACAGTTTTTGAACAAAAGATTTTAAATTCTCACCCCCCAAAACTCAAAGGGGTTTTCCCCGGGGCAGGTGAGCCCTTTCACTAAAACATGTTACCTTTCTAGGGTTCCCTTTAAAACCCCTTCCCCAAAAGGGGTGTTGAAATTGGGAATTTGGGTTTTCCGTCAAATGGGGTTTAAAAAAAAGGCGGCTGACGCAGCAAACCAAGAATTTCCATTTCTCAAAAAAGAAAAACCAAAACGAATTTTTGGGTTTTGCTGTTTAGGCCCGAAAAGGTGGCATTATTAAAGAGTCTAAAAAGGGCTGTTTTAGGGGGGAATGTATGTTGGTTTTTAAACAATTGGGGGTTTTTAAAGGGGCTTTTTTGTTGAGGGATGTAGTTTAAATTAAAAAATGAAGTCTTTTGGTGCGTTATTGTGGCCCCTTGTTGGCTCATTAATGACATATATGGTGCTGTTGTTTAGCCCTGGAAAGGGGGGGAATTTTAAAAGAAATTTGAAAGGGAAATTTTGAGAAAATGTGGTGGGAAATGGGGGGCACTGGGATGGTGGTATTTTTTGGAAACAAAATTTTGGGGGTGGTAAATTAAAAAAGGGTATTTATGGGGGGGATTAAGGGGCACTGTATTTGGAAAAATTTGGGAAAAATTTTAAGGTTTTTGGGTTTTATGGTAAATTGGGCCCCGAAAAGGGGGAAAAATTGGGGACCCCCATTGTGGGTTTAGAAGAAAATTTTTGGTGGTTTATTTGGGGGGCACGGAAAATTTTATTAAAAAGTTTCCCCCAGGGGGGTTATGGAGGCACTCAAGGGGAAATTTTTGAGGGAAAATAATGGTGGTTTATGAAGGGCCCCGTAAGGGGCCTTTTGAGAAAAACGGAAGGGGGTTATAAAGGGAAGGGTGTGGAAAGGGGGAAATTTAGATATGAAAGGTTGGGGGGGAAGGAAGGGACTGAAAATGGAAATGAGTTTCCGGGGAAAAGGGGGTTAAAAAAAGGCCCCGTAAAAAGGGGATTAATTTAGAAAACCTTTTATTAAAAGGGTTTGGGGTTTAAAAAAGGCCCCCTGGGGGGGGGCCCCGATTTGGAGAAAAACCCCGAATGGTGGTTTTGGGGAGGCCCTGGTAAAAAGGGGGGCCCCCCTTATTGGAAAAAAGGGTACAATTGGTGGGTTTTGAAAGGGCCCCGGTTTTGGAGGAAATTTTTGGAACGAATGGTGGTGTTAGGGGCACTTAAAAAAGGGAATTTTTGGTCCCCAATGGGGAGGTTTTGGCCCAGTCAGGTGTTAAATGGCCCATTTTTTGGGGAGTTTTTGGAGGCACTGATGAAAAGGGCCCCCAAAGAAAAATAATAAATGGGTGGAATTTTGGGGCCCGTATGGGGGATAATTAGCACAAGGGTTGGGGGGATTTTTTGGGCATGTTTGGGGTTTTATTAGTAGTAGGGTTTAAAAGGAAAAAAGGGCCCCCGGTATTTGGGGTGCCCCGTTGGGGGATACCTTTTTAAAAAAGGTGGGGTTTTGGAAAGGCCCAAAATGTTAAAAGGGGCCCCCCAGTTAGGAAAAAATGGGGGTTAGGATGAAATTTTTGGGGTATTAAATTGAAATTACAATGGGGGTTAAAAAGGGCCCAAGTATTTGGGGGGTAATTGAAATTAATGGGTATTTTTATTTTAAAGGGGTCCAATTATGGATGTGGGGTGGGGAAACCGGAAAAGGTGGTTTTTTTGTTTGGGGGCACTCCCTTTTGTGGATTAATTTGGAAAAATTTGAATGTTTGGGTTATGAAGGACCGTTAGGTTGCCCAAAATTTTGCCCAAGAAACCCTTTTGTGGGGAGAATGCCCAAATGAGGGGGATTAAGATATTGAAAAGGGTTAGATGGAAGGGGAACTGTTAAAGCCATTATTAAAACCCCCAACCTAAAAATTTAAATGGGGGTGGTATTTAAGGGGGAAAAAATTTTAAAGGGAGGGGTTGGTGGGCCCCGAAGGGGCCCAAATTGGAATTAAAAGTTTTGAAAATGGGTTTGTTTTTAAAAGGCACGGGATGCGGTTGTGGGGAGAAAAACCCCCCCAAAGGGTAAAAAAAGGAAAAAATTTTATGGTGGAAAACTTAATTTTGGGCCAACTGTTAGGGTGGCATTATTTAATATGTAGGTCCTTGGGTTTAATTTGGAAGGCCAACTTTGGGTGGGTAAAATTTTGGGAAAACCCTATGAAAAAAGGGGGAAATTAAAGAGATAAGTACGGGTTTTGGGGAAAAGGGGCCCCAAGTAGGTGTAATTATTGAGAACTGGGAAAAGGTGCCCGGTTTTGAGGCGACCTTCCCCCAATTGGTGGGCCAAGAGGGTAGTTAATGGGGGAGGAAAAACAAGTTGGGGGATTAATTTAGGTAGAATGGTGGGGTTAAAAAGAAGGCCCCTGGATGTGGGGCATTATTGAGGAATACGAAATGGGTGGTTAAGAAGGGGCCCCTGTTATGGTGGGCGGGGGTTAAATTTTGGGGGGAAAAACCCCAATTAAAAGGGAAAGGGGGTTTTGCCAAAGGGCCAATTTTGATTGCAAAATTAGAATACTGGGGTGGTTTTGGGGGGGTTGAAGCAACCTTTTATGGTGGGTTATTGGTGGGGATGGGGGGTGGTTATAAAAAAAAGGGTTTGGTTTGGCCAGTTAAAGGGAAAATAAAAATGGTTTTTAGAAAAAGGATTTAATGGGGCCCTTATTGAAAAAAAGGGGTAGGAGGTTTTGAGCTTGTATGGTGGGGGTATTAAGGAACCCCGAATGGTTGGTTTATGAGGCAAAATGGTTGTTGGTTTTTCTGTGGGGGAAAATTGGTTGAAGGTGGGAGTTAAAAGAAGGCCCCGTATGGTGGAAATTAAAGAGAAAAAAATGGGGGGTGTTTTGAAGGCACGATGGGTTTGGGATTAAATTTGGAAAAAATATTTGTAAAAAAAGGTTGGGGTTTTGGGGAGGGCACGAAAAGGGGCCCTTTTTAATTAGATTTCTGAAAGGGGTTAAAAGAAGGCCCTGTAAAAACCTTTGGGATTATTGGGGGAAACGGAAATGGGGGGTTTTTTTTTTAAAGAGGCCCCGTTAAGGGGGATATTAAGATACTTTAAAGGTAGGAAAATTTAAGGAGGGGCCCCCCTTGGGTTAAAGGAGTATTAAAATTTAGAAAAAATTGTAAAAGGGGGAAATTTTTGGGAAGCCGTAGGGGTGGGGCCCCCATTTTGAAAAAAAACTGAAAAGGTGGGGTTTAGGAGGCCCTTTTAAAGGGGGAATTTTTGAGGTCTGAAATGGTGGAGTTATGGAGGGCCCCGTGTAAAAAGGGAAATTAAAAGAATACTGAAGGTGGAGTTAAAGGGGACTTTTATGGGAAAAAAGAAAGGTATTTTTGGGGGGGAAAAAAGGCCAACTGGTATGGTGCTTTAAAAAGGGGCCATTATGGGAATGGTGGGTTTTTGAAACATGATCCATTCGTAGTGGGGTTAGGGGGCCCCAAGGTTTGGTGTACTGGGAAACAACCTGTTAAAATGGGAAAGGGGTTTAAAGGGGGTTAAAAAAGGGTGGGGGTGGTGGTAAGGGTTTGGGGGACAAAAAGTATGGGGGGTAAAATTATTTAGTTATTGTAAATGGGAGGGAATGGTGGGCCCGCTTGTGGGTTAAAAGGATACTGAAGGGGGTTAAAAGGGCCCGAAAAATGGCCCTTTTTGGAAAAGAAAGGGGGGTTAGGGGCCCGTATGGGGAAAAAGAGAACTGAAGGGGTTAAAAGGGGGCCCCGTAGGTGGGATTAAATAGGGGAAAGAAAGGGGGGCCGGAAATGGGGTGATGGGTTTGGCTTAAAAAGGTAAAAAAGGGTTTTGGGAAAAGGGGCACGTGGTGGTGGGATGGGGGTTGGAAAACGAATGTGTTGGTTAAAAGGGACGAAGGGGGTAAAAATGGAAAGGTGGAGTTAAAAGGAGGGACGTTAAAGGTTGGAATTTTTGGGGATAAGAGGGGGGAAAAAATTAGGAGGCATGTAAGGTGGGTTTTTTGAATATTGTAATGGGGAGTTAAAAGGAGGCACTGTGGGGACTTTTTTGAGGGAAAATGAATGGGGGGAAAAGGCACCGGAAAAGGTGGTTTATTGAAATGAATGTTGGGTTAATGGGGCCCTGTAGGTGAAAAAATTGGGTTTGGAAAGGGGGTTAAAACACGTAAGGGGGCATTTAAATTTAGATACGGGGAAAGGTGGTGTTTAAAGGAGGGAAAGTATGGTGGTATTAATTTAGTACGAATGGTGGGTTTTGGAGGGATGTATGGTGGTATTATTGAGATAGAATGTGGGTTAGGAGGGGAAAACTGGTACTATTAAATGGTAATATATTATTATTATTATTATTATTCTCCCTTTCCTTTTCTGGAAAAGGGGGGAAGGGGGTGTGTGTTCTCCCAGGGGCCCCCATGCTGTGGATTCCTCACACCCGCGATTCATCAGGGGTCTATGATAGTTTTTTTTTGGGGCATTTAGGCTTTACTAAGGGAACATTGTGTTTATTATGTTCCTTTTGTAAAACTTTGTAAGTGTTCTTGGCCGGTGACACATTGCTGTCACTCAGTATAATATGTACAGTCTCGCTCTATTTTTTCATTAGTATTTTTTTTTAAAGTGCGGCTGGTCAGAAAAAGAGTGAAAATAACCGGGACAAAAGCAAATGACGCCGGGGAGGTTGTGTTTCCTCTGGTGTTCTGTACTGTACTTTTAAGGGATTTCCTGTACTCTCTTCAATTATGTCTCAAGACCACAATGTTAGTGGGAATCTCCGTAAGGACGACTTCAACCAAAGGTTACTAAAAATACCCCAAAACCCCCAAAACAGCTCAAAAAGGTTTCGTGTGGGGGCGAAATAATATGGTCACTTAAAATTTTAAAAAATAGAATTCACTTATACATAATAATAGTGATGTCTAATACATAATAATAATAGTGATGATGTCACTTATACATAATAATAGTGACGTCTCTTATACATAATAATAGTGATGTCTCTTATACATAATAATAGTGATGTCTCATACATAATAATAATAGTGATGATGTCACTTATACATAATAATAGTGATGTCACTTATAAATAATAATAGTGATGTCTCATACATAAAAATAAATTTTATGATGCCTTATACACAATAATAGTGATCTTATACATAATAGTGATGTCTCTTATACAAAATAATAGTTATGTCTCATACAAAATAATAAAAATGAGTTTACATAATAATAAATATTGATGTCATTATACATAAAATAGGGGCGTCTTTACATAATAAATGATGTCTTTATCAAATTAATAATAGTGATTCTCATAAAAATAATAAAGGATTCTCTAATAATTTAAATAGTGATGATGTCACTTATACATAATAATAGTGACGTCTCTTATACATAATAATAGTGATGTCTCTTATACATAATAATAGTGATGTCTCATACATAATAATAATAGTGATGATGTCACTTATACATAATAATAGTGATGTCTCTTATACACAATAATAGTGATGTCACTTATACTTAAAAATAGTGATGTCACTTATGCATAATAATAGTGATGTCTCTTATACATAATAATAGTGATGTCACTTATACATAATAATAGTGATGTCTCTTATACATAATAATAGTGATGTCACTTATACATAATAATAGTGATGTCTCTTATACATAATAATAGTGATGTCTCATACATAATAATAATGTGATTGTCCCATATCATATAATAGTGATGTCTCTTTTACATATAATAGTGATGTTCTTATACTAATAATAGTGATGTTACTATACATAATAATAATGTTCTCATACATAAATTATAGTGATGTGTCACTTTATAATAATAATAGTGAGTCCTTATACATAATAATAATGTGTTTTATACATATAAAGTGATGTCTATACATATAAAAATAGTGATGTCACTTTTACATAATTAATAGTAGATTTCTTTAAAAAATAGTGATGTCACTTATACTTAATAATAGTGTTCATTACATATAAAAGTGATGTCATTAAATAATTTATTCCTTATACATAATAATAGTGATGTCACTTTTAAAAAATGTGAGTCCTTATACTAATAATAGTGATGTCCTTATAAAAATAGTGATGTTTCCTTTTTTAATAAAAATAGTGTGTCTCTTTCATAATATAGGATGTACTTTACATATTAGTGATGTCCATACATAATAAATGAGTCCTTATACTAATTTAAAAGTGAGTCACTTAACAAAAATTGATTTCATACAAAATAATAGTTTGGGCCTTAAAATAATAATTAGAAAATTTTTAAAATGTTTTTATACAAATAATAGTGATGTTTCCCTTTTACAAAAATAGGAGTCTTTATCATAAATAGTGATGTCCTTTAATTAAAAATAGTGAGTTCATAATAAATAAAATAAAATATGGTCCCCTTTACTAATAATTTGTGATTCCATACTAAAATTTGTGAGTCCTTATCTAATAATAGTGATTCCTTTAACTAAAAATAGTATTCATTAACTAATATAGTGATGTCTCTTTTAATAATAGTGAGTCATTTAAAAATATTTTTTAGTGATTTGTCCTTAAAATTAATAGTGATTTTCCCTTTTACATAAATAAAAGTGAGTCTCTTATAAATAAAAATAGTGATGTTTTTTTTTTTTACTTATACATAATAATAGTGATGTCTCATAAAAAAAATTTTGGGGTTAATATTAAAAAAATGATGTCCCTTATCATAATAATAGGTGCCTTAAAATAAAAGTATGTCCCATAATAAAAATAGTGATTTTTTTATACATAATAATAGTTGTCCTTATACATTAAAAATAGTGAAAATCCTTTAACATAATAATTGTGATTCCATAAATTTTAATATTAATAGTGAAAGTCATTTTATAATAATGTGAGTCCTTTATAAAAATTAAGGGTTTTTAAAAT